>PVKM010040397.1:0-13453 GCA_004027735.1 Carollia perspicillata
GCTGTTAGAAAGCCAATAAAATCCTGTTAAGGCAAGGGTCGAGGTGCTCTCCCCTTGAGAGAGTGGCCATGCCATCTCTTTTTCTCCACAGGACTTCAGTAGTCCATGTGAATTTGTTTTGTCTCATCCGCAACACCATGGACACTGCTGGCCAGAGTCCGCATCAGACCAGTGTTTTCTCTGGCAGAGTGTGCCAATATGGGATGAATGTTACCCAACTGGACATGTAGAAGGGGTCAATGGGGTCCTCCAGGTGGAAGATATTTTTTCAACACCCAAGGGTGATAGCAAGTTAGAGGAGAGTCATAACCAGGGTGACCACAATGTCTGTGGGCCAGCATAACCCCTGAGAGCATGGGTCACTTGCCCTAAGAAGAGCTGGTGGTCTGGTGGCTACGTGGTCAACCCTCAGGAGCTCTGTGTGTGGATTACTCATATTGGGGTATTAGGGCAATGAGGCTGCTGCCTTCAATCCTTTGATACCTCTCATGATCATGGAGAACTAGGGGAATAATGGGACCAAAGACACTTCCCAGGGGGAAGTTACTGTGTAATACACTTGGGGCCTTCTGGGGTAAGAAAGCTAGGCTCCATAAAGCCCATACCACAAAAATTTCTAGATGGAATCTTTATGAAGGTAAGGCCAATGACAGACAGTAGAGGGGTAATGCAGAACATTTTGTCATAGACTGAGGTGGCCGATGCAGAGGGGTGGGCACACCCGCCTTGGTCTTGCCCTGGACTCACAGTGAGTAAGTTTACATATGTGTATGGAGTAAGTCACTTCCCAAAGACTCTAGATGCCACATTGAACACCCCTGCTGGGACTGCAGACACCACCTGGGCTCAGCCTGCCCTGTCAGCCTGGACTATAAGATCCTTGGCAGGATGGGGACAGTTGCCAGGTTCCACTCAGGAAAGAATTAGGAGAGAAAAGGCAGAGGAAGCCCAGAAAGGGAAAAGTGGGTGTGCCAGCTCTGCCACGAGCACCCTTCACCTAAGGCAAGATAGCCATCTAGCAGCATTGTTGTGAGAGGAGAAATGGAGGAGTTTCTAATTCTTAAACCTGGAAATGGTACTGAAAGCCTAAGAGGTAAATCCAGGCTCAGCAGAGCCTTGGGGGAACTCCAACTTGTTTTTAAGGCCAGGAGAACAAATCTGCTCTTAAGAGAGCCACTGTGGCTGCTGGCCAAGGTGAGGAAAGAGGGTGGTCAGCCAGAGGGAGGGCTGTTCTGCTGGCTTTGCCCATGACGGTCTCTGGGCAGCCTGCCCAGGCCTGTAGACCCACTGTGGGACTAACTGTGAAAAAAAAATGCTCATGGGCTCCCCTGAAACCTGGAGGGGCCTTTGGAAAATTAGGAATGGGCTATATTTATTGGGAACCTCCTTGTGGTGGTTTGTAATAGTTGAGACAGTGTAAGGAGGACAGATAAAAACCTAGAGCAGTTGTAAGAAGGAGAGGGACCATCAGAGCATGGTCAAGGGGGGAGAAGGGCAACAAGGGTTCCCTTCTTGCTCTAGGGCTCCCTCTAGGGATCAGTGAACAAGCCCCTGCTCCCGACTGAGTTCCAAGGACTTGGAGGAGAAGGGAAAGGGCACTGAATCTTGGCATCTTGATGATTTCAATTCACCTCTGCCAAGGTCTCAGACCCTTTGGGGTCTGGTGTGAACTGAGTGCTTGGGAAATTCTGAGATGGAGGGACTCTCTGAGGGGGAGATCATGAGGCCCAGGCTCTCTGTTCTGGGGAGGCTCCTAGATCCTTGAGAGTAGAAGCATGATGGATGGGGGATGGGAGAAGTTATCCAGCTAACCACTTGCTTACCTGGCCTGCTGGCCTATTTTTCCTGCAAGTTGCTCTGACCTATCCTAAGGGTTAGTGCTCACAGCTGTAGGACAGTTTAAAAAGTAGTTTTAAGAGGGCTTAAGGAAGGGGAGAAGGGGGAGATAGGCCCTCTCACTGCCTACAGGCAGTAGGTCTGGGATGGACACAAATTGGACATACAGGTGTGTCTAGATGATTTTACTAACATTCTTTCTGGTCCTGAAGGTCATTTACAATGGAAAGATAGACTCCCAGAGCTTATTGCTCTAAAGAAATGAACAAATAATGCAGCTCATTTTGGAAGGAGAGAGAGTTCAGTTGGTTGAACGTGGACATGTCCGACACTGGGAAGTTGAAGGGTACATAATCTCCCTCTTCTTACTCCAGACAACAACAGAGCTGTGCTCCTATAGGTGAGCCTCTGGGGTTAGTGGACAGAACTTGAACTAAGCAAGACCATCTGATGAGTCTCCTGAGGAGTTCTCTGTGTGGCCAAAAAGCCTGGCTTCATTTCTTCCAGTGAAAAAGGTTGAAACCCCCTGGACTCAGCTTCTCACTGGACTGGGACCCCCAACTCTCCAGGTGCTAAAGAGCTAACATTTTCCCCAACTCCCATAAACACTTGCCCTGTAATTCAGACCTCTTAACATCTGAGCCTATAATATTCATTTCTCCTGGGCAAAACCTCTCTCATACTAGCCCCACAAAAGGAGAACAACCATGGGCAGCCGCCCCAGCTGGAGGGAGCCTCGCAGTGCATACTCTGTGCAAGATGCTGAGAGAATGGGGCCCAGGCACTGGGGACTCTTCAGGTCATTACCAATTGTACCTGCTGATGTTCTTCCTGAGCCACTTTGGGGAACCAAAAAAATGCAAGGTCAAAGAAATGTCTTCTTAAATGATCTAAAAATGTCCATCCAATAGATCTCAGCCCCGAACACCGCCCCCACATTAAAGTGCCCTCTGGACCATCTCCACTTTGGTGTTTACGGGGCATCTTTAGCCCACTATGTGCCGACCTCCATCCCCTCTCCCCAGCCCACTCCTTCCCAGTCTTTCCCAACTCAGCAAGTGGCAATCCACTGTTCCAGTTTCTCAGGCCTTGATTTCTTTCACACCTCTCATCCAATTTGTTAACAGAGTTGAAAGGATTGAACCAGGATCTCAGCACTTCTCACCAACTCACTGACTACCACCAGAGCCTGTGTTGGTCCATATGGCATTGCTTTTGTAAAGTTTAGAAGAACATCATCCCCATGATTAATGGGTACTCTGGAGGGATGTGGCTCCACATTAGGCCCTGGCTGGATTCCAGCCTCTCCCCGACCCCCTAGGGGCCTGTACAGTAATCAAAGGTACAACCCTGGGTGGTGGTGTGCAGGCCAGGCCACACTGGTGCCGTCCCACTGTCCTCTCTCATGTGTCCTGTTACACGGGAGGCCCCTGAAGTCTCTGCTCCTGTCCTTGCCCTCCCTCACCTTTCATATTATTCCCCTCCTTTTGCATCCTCCCTGCCTGCTTTAGCCGGGACCTCTCATCTCATCTCTTTCTGGTGTTTGACATGGTTGCCATAGTGATCGTTGAAAAGTACAGTTAAGTGAAGTCACTCTACTGCTCAAAACTTCACTCCAAGTAAAAGCTCAAGTCCTGGACAGGTCCTAGAAAGCCCTGAACACTGTCCCCAGTAGCATCATCAAGTCTGTCCCCAACAATCTCCTTCTTCCTGTGCTCCAGGCACATGGCCTCCTTGCTGTCTTTGATTGTACTTGGCTCGCTCCCACCTCCCCTGGAGCTCCTGTACTCCCTCTCCCTTCTGCTGGAAGGTTCTTCCTCAGATATTTACCTGGCTCATTGCTCGCTTTCTCTGGGTCTTTTCTCAAATGTTGCACTGTCCAGCTATTTAGAACTGCGGTCACCCCTCCTGGATCCTAGAACTTCTCCCTCTTCCCACAGCACTTTTACTTTTCTCCACAGCACTCACCACGTTGAACATATCATACTTATTTTACTTACTCATTGTGTTCATGTCTGTCTCTTCTCATCAGAATAATCCTCAGAAAAGGCAGAAATTGTTTCTGTCTTGCTTTTGGTTATATTCCCAGCTCCTAGAACAGTGCCTGGTACATAATAAGTGAATGATTCATTCAATAATTTTTGAGTAAATGAGTGGCAGGAAGCAGAATAGGCATCTTACCTTGAACCATATGAACTTATTATTTTTACAGGCCAAAAGCAGTCAAGTATCAGCAACTTCATGTGGGTGCTGATAATGTAATTCAAACCATGAATTATGTTTATAACAATGTAATTCAAAACAATGGCCCAGAGGAGTTGTTATGTGGGAGACATTTTCCTCTGGTTTGTTCTGGTTCTGTTCTGGTTACAATCCTTTGCTAACAAATTTGTCATTGAGATAGACATTTCTCTCCCTAACCCCATGACCCTTGGAACAGCCCTCCTCCAGGTAGAGCCTAGGCAGCAACTATACCAGTCTTGACCAGCAGGATCTGGATACAGTTGGTGGGGCTATGGGGTAGGTAGAAAATGTAGAGGTTAATAGACTATCCAACTATGACCAGCCAGCAGGACCAACATCAGAGACCTCGGCAGTGGTGAGATCAGTAATGAGGTGGGGCACGGCCACCTCACTGCGCTGGCTCTGGGGGAAGGTGGCTCTGAACCAAGACTCCTGACCAAGTCCCCTGAACTCAAGGCAGAGTGTTCAGAAGGCAGAAGTCTCCTCCTCTGTCAGGTTGTTTGGTTTGTTTGTTCATTCCTGTTTTCTCCATATAGCCAAGGGAAAGGGAACAAAACCTTGAACTTGTGCTTTCTAAATTCAACTTTCTTAAAGACATAGACTATTAAAGTAAATATGAAAAAGATCTTTCTTTTGGTGTCTCTAAATACCATACTCCAGGGCACACATATGGCGGAATCTGGGAATTTGGGGTTTCTTTTAGGGATGATAAAAATGTTCTAAAATGGATCATGTTGATGGTTGTACAACTCTGAAGAAACTAAACATCAATCAATTGTACACTTTAGAAGGGGGGTTGTATGGCATGCAAATTATATCTCAATAAAGCAAAACCAGTGAGATGAGTCATAAACACGAGAAATTGTCTCAAAATGCAGAGAACAGCAACACAGGTGATGATGGGAAAGAAGGAGGTGGCGAAGTGGAGGGCTGGCAGGCAGGTAACAGTGATTTCGGAAGGAGGTCCTGGAGCAAGTGAGATGGAAGTCTCAGATAAAGACCTCAGAAGACCTGCTTTGCAGATTCCCTACAAAATCACTGACATGTAGACACCTAAACATGTCTGACCCCTACAAATGACATGTAAGCATATTAAGAAATAACTCCAGTTTCACTATTTCATAAAGAATTGTTTGCTTGAATAATTGGCAATGATTTTTTTTTTTTAAAGCAATGCCAACCGTTAATGAGGCCATGTAGGAATTAGGACCCTTAGATATCACCCTGATGGGACATAAACTGATAGAACCTTCCAGAGGATAGTTTGGAAATATATTTCAAGTCTTAACATTTTCTTAATCTACTTTCTCACATTTCTGCCTTTAAAAATTCACCTGAGGGTGGGGAAGGGAAGAATGAGTTGTTCTAGATATGTACAAGAATATTGTGAAAATTAATAGACATCTCAAATGCTCAATGATACAGGGATTTGTTGAATATATTTGGCTCTCACCATAAAATTAAAAAAAATAAAGTTATTAATTATGATGTTTCAGAAAATGCTTCATGACAGATCTGTCTTTTGTCAATAAAACATAACAGCTTAGAACATAACACACACTATATTTTATTTTAAAATACATACATATAAGATCTAATGCATAGCATGGTGACTGTATTTAATCATATTGTACTGTGTACTTATGTAGTTGCCAAGAGTCAAGTAGATTGGAAGCATTTTCTCACACACACAAGAAAAGGGTAACTTAATATGTGAGGTGATGAGTATGTTAATTATCTTGGTCTTGGTAATCATTCTACATTGTATATGTATATCAAATTGCCATGTTGTATGATTTAAACATATGCAATTACACTCGCCAATTATTCCTTAATAAAGTTAAAATATGAATATGTGCATACAAGGTCTGTCCAACATGTATCCAGCCATGTGCTATGAAAAACAGACATTTACTGAAGAAAATACAAGATACAAGAAACAGTGTACGTAGGACAATGATGCCTCAGTCCCCTTCAAAGTAGGCACCCTGGGACCTCATGCAGTTCTCCCAGTTGCTATCACCTGCCTCATTGTACTTTCCTGAATCTCACTGATGGTCTAAAATTTCTTCCCTTTCAAAGGTGATTTTAGTTTTGGGAAAAGACAGTGAAGTCTCAGGGCACCAAATCCAAGCTGTAGGAAGGCTGAGTTACCTTGGTGATCTGATGTTTCACAAAAACTCTTCACGAGACTTGATGCATGAGCAGGCGCGTTGTGACGAAGCTGCCAATCACCAGTAGTCCATATCTGCAGCCTTCTGAATCATCCAAATAGTTTCCATGGGGAAATGTTTAAGCTTAACACAAAATATGATGCACATCCATTGCTCTACTCTATCAGTCATTTTCAGTGTGATGGCCACACAGTACACATCCTACTCAATAGTGTCTACCATCCCCACTGACTAGTACAGTGAAGTTGTCTTTGTTCACGCATGTGCATTCTGGTCCACTCTCCTTGGCTGCCAGGTTACATTGATGTCATGCAAAAGGGTCTCGTTATAGTAATAATGGCTGGACTTTTTCCAGGAAGACCTTGTATACTACATACACACACATCAACAGAAAGAGTAGGAGAGATAGAGATTGGGAATGGGAAAAATTTTCATTACACATTAAATGGTAACAGTAATTTTTATTTTTCTTATGTTCATTTAAAAGTCTCATAGACTTCTCATAGACTTCTCAAATGGTAAAATAACAATAAAAGAGATGTTTAGAAAAACTTCCAATGACTGTCACCTCAGGGCAGAGTCCAATCTCTCAGCCAGTGCCTGAGGCCCCAGCCAAGTGGCCCCTGCCTTCTCTGCCGCCCCCTCCTCCAGGCTTACCCTGTAGCCGCTCATCATTCCTGGTACTTCCCTACCTGGATCCATTATTTTAGCAGCTCTCTGCAGTTTCATCTGCTGAGAGCATCCACTCCCCACGCTCCCACCTTGCTGCCTGCCTGACTGCTCTCTCCTGGGCCACCTTTCCCAGGAAGCCATCCCGGCCACCCAGGCAGAACTCACTGTTTTCTTCTCTGGCCCTACGCTATGCGTGCACTATCTTTGTACCTCGAACACCACTGCTGTTCTGTTTACGATTCTCTGTTATGAGTCATTTGAGGATTAGGTTCTTAATCATCCTTGTTTACTCAGCATCAGCACAGTCCTGGATAAATGTTTATGGAGTGAATGAATAAATGAGTCCCTCTACTGAGCTCTAGGCTCACATACCTGCGGAACATCTGTACTCAAGTGCCCCTTAGGTCTCTAAACACAACGTTCCCCAGACGGAGCGTGGCACCTTCTCCCTGGGGAACCTCGACAACCCTCCCCGCTTCTCATTAGCATCCCTCCGTCTGTGCACTCCCCACCTCTGTGACTGGAGCCTTCAACCCTCCGGGACTGGTGCCAGACTGTGGGCATCTCTTTTTCCTCCTGTAGAAATTCACTGGGGCTCTCAATGCCATCAGTGGAATGGCCCTTGAGTTGTTTTGCCTTCTTTCCCTTCACACTGCTGCTGACCCTCCCTCCCTCACGCTCACCCACACCTGGAAATCTGATGCAGCCTCATCATCCTGACCCCAATAGAAACTCCTTGCTAGCTTCGATTTTCTCCAGGGTACAGTCAAAACTCCTTACCAGGGCTTGCCAGAGATCCTGCCTCTGCCTGGCGTCTGTCTCCCCAGCTCCATCTCTCCTCCATCCCACCCTTTTCATCCTTTCACGAGCAACCTGATGAGTCCTTTCCTGCCTCTCCCGTGCTGTTTGCTTTGTCTGGAAGCCCTTTCCCAACCCTTCTGCCCCCACAACTCATTCATTAAGTCTTAATTTAAAAGACATTTCCTCTAGGAAGCCTTCCACTCATCCCCCAAGTCCCAATAAAGCCCCTCTGATACAAACTTCCCTAGGTCCCTACACTTCCCCCAACATAACGTCTCTCGTGCTGCATTTATTTGTCTCCCCTCTCAACAGAGACTGTGAGTTGAATGGGAGCAGAAACCAGGTTGTTTGTTCGTGAACATTCCTCCCATGTCCAGCAAATTCAATGGTTAGCATTCGATCAGCAGATGAATGGATTTTTGCTTTTGTTGTTGTAGGTGCTGATTCAAACTTGGAGATCAGACAAGACACCTAGTTCTTCATTTTCTGAAGGTCAGGAAAAGGGGAGCAGCACTGAAGTGGAGAGCCACCCTCAACCTCTAACCAGGCAGCTGGCTGACCCACAGTGGGCTTGGAGGGAAGGCTGCTGGGTTAGGCCTTTCCAGGGGTGCTTTTCCTCTGCTTGCCTTTCCAAGTATTCACAACCAACTTCCCCATCAGTCATGAGTTTTTCCAAGCCTTACAGGAACCAACCACAGAGAGTAAAGGAAGTTCTCTGTATTTTTCTAAATGCTATCTTCAAAATATTTTTAGAGTTCCTGAGTGAAAGGTCCCAGCCCTGAAACTTTGGACGGTGAAGATGCTGCTGGGCTGAGGCTCAGGATAGCTATCTAATGCCACCAACCCAAGTTAGGACAGAAGAAGGGACAGTGGTGTTTGTGCCTGGCATGCACTGATGCGGAGTCGGGGCCTCAAAGTCTCCGGTTCAGAGTAACCCAGCAACCCCGGGAAGGTTGGAGGGTAGCTCAGTAACCTGGGTTGGTGTGATGGATTGGAGTCTTGATCAGCAAATATTCACTGCCTTCTCCTTTCTTCCGCCCCCTCAGGGCTGTGTGTACTTCCTGACTCACTGATTTTGGAATTGACCATATGATGTGTGTTAGCCACTGGAATGTGAGCAGACATGTTGTGACCAGAGGCTTTAAATATACTTGTGTGGCGCTTCTCTCTTATGCTCCTTTCATTCGCAATGAGAAGAATATGCCTCAGGTCACCACTGTTTCTTCAGCCTGGTCCCCTGAATACAAGTTGTGGGTATGTTTAGTTTGAGATGGCTACTAGATATCTAAGCAGAGATGTGTATGCTTTGGAGTCCAGGGGGTTCTGGGCTAGAAATCTACGTTGGAGTCATCAGCTATGTGACATTTAAAGCTTTGAGACAGATAGACTCACCAAGGTGTGGGTGTGGATGGAACAGAAGTTCACTGAGGGAGTCTTGGTTTCCTTCAGTATTTAGAGGTCAGGGAGATGAGAGGGAAACAGCAAAGAATTAGAGATGGAGCAGCTAGAAAGGCAGGCAGACCACCAGGCCAGGGAGGGGTCCTGGGAGCCAAGAGGAGGGAGGGCTTGGAGTGGGAGACAGTGATCAAATGTGTCCAAAGCTGATACACAGTGAGATGACATGGAGAATTGACCAGTGGGGCTTAGTGACAGGGATGCCATCAATGTCCTTGATAAAAACATATTCTGTGGAGTCATGGGGGCAAAAACATCAACAGAGGGGATTCAGGAGAAAATAACAGCAGAGACATTTGCGAGTATAGATAATTCTTACCAAAGCTTTGCTCAAAAATGAAGGTGAGATATGGTGCTGTCACCCAAGGGGAAGGGGCATCGAAAGAGGTTTCTTGTTTGTTTGCTTGTTTGCTTTTAAATAGTGGGGAAAATAATAAGTTTGAGTGCTGACTGGAATGATCCAGGAGAGAGAAGACATTGATGATGCGGTGGTGATGACAACTGGCGCACCCACTGTCGTGAGGACAGAGGCGAGTGTGCAGGTGTACGTGCGAGGAGGCGGGCAGATACAGCCGTGCGAGCCTGCAGACCTTCTCTCCCAGCTGCAACAACTTTCTCAGTGAAACCTGAAGCCAGGTCATCAACAAAGGGTGAGCACGTGGGAAGTGAAGAAGGTATGACAGAGTCGTCCAGGAGGGTCCAAGAACGAAAGGACTAGGGATGTGCAGCTTACGTGCCGGCCAGCAGTGACTCCTTTACCTACACTCTGATAAAGCCTCAGGCCCCACCCTGTGCAGTAAGCCCTATTATTTGCCTCATTTACAGGTGAGGAAATTAAAGCACAGAGTGGTGAAGAAACTTGTCCAAAATCACACGGCAAGAAAGTGGGATAGTCAAGATTTGAACACAGGCAGTCTGGCTCTGGGCCCAAATACTTAATCACTGGGTTAGGAAGAATCAGTTAAACATACGAAAGCCTGTCATGGAACTGAACTGAATGGAATAAGGGCTGACTTACCATTTGTGGTGCAACCACTGTCTGCTGAGCTCTGTAGCAGATGCCTGCACAGCTCCGCGCAGTCCTGGTTCTTGTCAACCCCATTTTACTGCTGAGGACAGTGAAGCCCAGAGAGATCCAGTTGCTGGTTAAAAGCCGCAGAGCTAGGAAGCGGAAGAACTGAGTTTTGACCCCATGTGGTCGGATTCTCAAACCCACACCCTGTACACAATGCCTAAGAGCATGTGAGAGGGGCTCCCCACATAAAGCAAACTTGTTAGCTATGTTCATCAGAACCCTCCCTGCATCAGGCTGAGGCCACATGGAACCTTCATCCCTAACAGGTGGAGAACTTACCATGTGATCCTTAGAGCAGGACACATTTGAAGAAAGGTAACTTTGGGAGAAAGCTGATTGTCTGACTGACCCTTTTTGGAGGCTCGATCCATTCGGTGTGGAACAGTGCTTAGAGGTACATGAAAAGAGTCTCGGAATTTTCTTTTTCTGTTAAGCAAAGCTATAGCCTTATATTATAAGAGCACTTGGTTGTACTTATGCAAGCATTTCCGAAAAACATTTTCTTAAGAAAGAGTGCTCATAATGTATCATCTACCCTGAACAGCCACCACTTCCTCAAATGCAAGGAAGCAGACAGTTAAAAAAAAACAGCCGAGAGGCAGCCGTTGTTTATCACGACCTCTCCTCAGTGAGGCCTGAGATTCTTTCAAATGGGAGCTTTGCTTCCCATGACGCAGAGCGAAGTGTCAACTGGGATATTTCTGGTAAAACTGAAAGCAAGAGGAGCAGGGTGCACACTTCAGGAGGGACCAGCCCCTAGGGACTGTGGGTGGGGTTTGGTGGGGGTTTGGGTGCAATCCCCAAGTCACAGATGACTGGGGCTTTCATCTGAGAGAAAGGAGGACACACGCTGGCAAATCAACCTCAAAGCCAAGATTGCCTGTGAAGCCATCACACACGGAAACCCCCCCCCCCCCACAAGCCAGAGGGAAAGCTTGAAAAGGCAAGAAGGGCGCAAACTGAGGCAGACTCATCACTTCAGCAGCTACTCACCAGAACCAGAAGCAAAATGTCCCTGAAGTTGCCAAGAAACTGGGACTTCAACCTGAAAGGAGAGGCTGGAAAAATAGGTATGGTCGATGTCTCTCTGCTGCCTTTGTGGTTCTTCTACTTGAGCGCCCACCATTTGCATGCTGGTCTGAAGGGCACACAGTTTACCCGAAAACGGATCTCGGCAAACCTGGGTTTGGGGGGAAATTTGCATTCGAGTTGATAGGCAGGCTCAGAGTTCCCGAATGCCGGGCGGGGGTTCTGTTTTGTTTGGAGGTGGTGATGGGATGGTGCTCCCTGGAGTGTGGGATCTGAGTTACTTTGGGTGGGTTAATGCTACAGTTATTACACACAAAACTGTGAGTTTTTCTCTATCATGGAAGGATCGTTTCCCTCCTGTTTGGACACTCACTTATAGTGTGAGTGGGTTCTTATAGGAGCAAAGAGAGTAGTCCTTTGCAGTGCTTGATCTGTGATTAAACTCAAGGTAGCCTGTTTTGTGAGCCCCGTGGGTCCCCAGGCCGTCTCTACCGACTTGGGGCTGAGGTGGGGTTGGTATTTGCAGCAAAAGTAAGCAGTGCAGACAAGACAGGAATACGGAGGCATCTGAAGGCACAATAAAGACAATTTTAGTTAAAGAGACAGGAGGGAAGGGAATTCTTACAGGATTTGAGAAAAAGCAATGCGTTTTAGCTAATTGTCTTAAGGGATGCTGGCATGTTTTCTGAATTCTCTGGCCTTTAATCCATACTTCTCACTAATGATGTTAGTGACACATTGATTTTAATCTCTTCTGTAACTGTTATGAGTTTCTTTATGTAGGTTTCTTCTACTATTAAACTGTTCACAGTAATTTAGGGTAGAGTAATGGGGCCAAAAGTGATTGCCTGTGTTTTATACTTCCACCCATATGGCGAGGTATCTTCCTTGGTATTAGACAAGTGTTAGGTGTTTCTAATGGCTTGGAAAAGGTTTGCTTGGAGCAAGGTTTAGAGTTGGGCTTCTAACGGGGGTTAACGTGCTGCTAGAATAAATGATCCACTGTCAAGTCACATAATGGAATGTCAGTATGACGGTGTGAGGAAGGATTTGAAAGAAAATTGAGTCGTCAGAGAAACCATTTATCTCAGTAACCAGGAAGGATTAGCAGTCCTGTGAAGCTAGGAATCATGGCGTGCTGAGGTTGGTTTAGAGAGCAGATAGTGTGCATTTCTTTTACATAAGCAAGAGATTCTTCGCTTACTGTTGACACCAATGTATTTGGCTAATTTACATTCTACTATAGGTCATAAAACTTAGTTTTCAGAAGTAAAACTGCTATGGTTCTGTTCCTTTGGAAGTGTCCTGCTACTGTTTACATGGGGTCATTTACCTTCTCACCATCTGTATTGGACAGGTCTTACTTGCCTTCTGTTTAAATATAGGAAATGTAAGAACATTAATGGTTAAATGATTAATGGATTAAAGGATTAAAATATTCTTTGCATAGATGTAGGAAATTACCATATTAGTGCTCGAGTCTGCAAATTCTCAGAACTGGGATTAGGTTGGGCAGATTTAATGCTTTCTACCGATGATTCTTAAGTCATGGTCCCACAGACAGGCTGTATCACAGTCACCTAAAACACTTGCTCAAAATGCAGACTCCTGGGCACAATTCCGGCTTCTGAAACCTGAATCTGCAGAGGGAGCCCCCAGCCTCCGCGGTGTAAGGAGCGCTCGCCCCTCCATCACACGTCTCACTGCGGGGTCTATGGTCCACGTCGGTGGACTCGGAGTGACCACTCGTCTACAACAGAGCACGGTGCCCGGTGTTTGTGGGCCCACAATAAGTATTTGGTGACTGATTACCAGCAGATGATGTCATTTAATGCTATTTAGTAAAAATAATTACGGCCCTGACCTGTGTGGCTCAGCTGGTTGGATATAGGTGAAAGATCGCTGGTCTGAGTCCTGGTCAGGGCATGGGTTTGGGTGGTGAGTTCGGTTCTCGTTGGGGTGTGTAAGAGAGGCAGCCGATCGACGTTTCTTTCTCACATCCATGTTCCTTTTCCTCTCTTTTCCCCTCCCTTCCCTTCTTTTTTTAAAAATAAATATAATCTTTAAAAATAGTTACATCTTGAAATACAGAGGAGGCCTTGTCAACGTCCTTGCCATTTATAAATTTCTCATCCAGAGCGACTGGACGGTAGCCGGAATACCTTTC
>PVKM010040398.1:0-13461 GCA_004027735.1 Carollia perspicillata
GGTCCAAGAATGTACACAAGACCACCCATCTGGGAATCAGCACCAGTGCAGACCGGAAGGGCTCACTTCACTTGTGGGAAATGGGGGAATTGACTGAAAGCAGCGTGAGGGCCGAGCAAGTGGCACTGTTCCCTCTCTGACCCCCTCCCCCACATACAGTGCCACAACGCTGTGATGTGGGTTGCCCCGTGCTGGCAAATACCTAAGGTTCCTCCCCTTACAATGGTACAGGTATGCCAAGACAAAGAAATATGGCCTAAATGAAAGAACAAATCAAAATTCCAGAAAAAGAACTAAGCAATGAGGAGATAGACAACCTATCAGATGCAGAGATCAAGACACTGGTAATCAGGATGCTCACAGAAATGATTGAGTACAGTCACAAGATAAAGGAAGAAGTGAAGGCTATGCAAAATGAAATAAAGAAAAGTATACAGGGAACCGACAGTGAAGGGAAGGAAACTGGGACTCAAATCAGTGATTTGGAACAGAAGGAAGAAATAAACCTTCAACTGAAACAGAATGAAGAAACAAGAATTCCAGAAAATTAGAAGAGGCTGAGGAACCTCTGGGACACCTTCGAACATTCCAACATTTGAATCATAGGGATGCCAGAAGGAGAAGAGGAAGAGCAAGATATGGAAAACTTATTTGAAAAAATAGTGAAGGAAAAAATTCTCCAGTCTGGCGAGGGAACTAGACATGCAAGTCCAGGAAGCTGAGAGAGTCCCAAAGAAGCTGGATCCAAGGAGAAACACACCAAGACACATCATGATCAAATTACCTAAGATTAAAGATAGGGAGAGAATCTTAAAAGCAGCAAGAGAAAAGGAGACAGTTACCTACAAACGAGTTCCCATAAGCCTATCAACTGATTTCTCAAAAGAAACTTTGCAGTCCAAGAAGGGACTGATAGAAGTCATGAAAAACAAGGATCTACATGTCCAGCAAAGCTATAATTTAGAACGGAAGGGCAGATACAGTGCTTCCCAGACAAGGTCAAGTTAAAGGAGTCCATCATCACCAAGCCCTTACTGTATGAAATGTTAAAGGGACTTATCTAAGAAAAAGAAGATCAAAAACTGTGAACAGTAAAATGACAGCAAACTCACAACTATCAATCAACAGCCAAACCTAAAAAAAACTAAGCAAACAACTGGAACAGGAACAGAACCACAGAAATGGAGATCACACAGAGGGCTATCAGTGGGGACGGGGTGGGAGGAAAATAGGGGAAAAAGGTACAGGAAATAAGAAGGGTAAATGGTAAGCACAAAATAGACATGGTGAGGTTAAGAATAGTAAAGGAAATGGAGATGCCAAAAAGTTAAATATATGACCCATGGACATGAGCTAAGGTTGGGGGAATGCTAGAGGGAGAGGGGGATAAAGGAGAGAAAAAAAAATGGGACAACTGTCATAGCATAATCAATAAAATGTACTTAAAAAGTATTTATATAATAGGTTACCTTTGGATTTCACTTCAGTAGTAAAGGTATATTTTCAAATTAGTTAGCGAAAAGGGGTTTTGTGTTCAATGTGGGTGAGAACCACTGGTCTAAGAGAGCTCTCGGGATCTGAGGCTGCCGGTTTCCCGCACCAGTCTGCATCTCAGCATCTTCAAAGTGGTTGGCTGCGCTTTTTCCTCCCAGATCTCTGAGACCGTAGTCCTCTTTTCTGACTGGGTATTCTACAGTGTTGGCCGGAGTCCTGTTTTGATGTTGTTCATTGGGTGTTTTTTTTAAACTAACAGCTTTATTGGGATATAATTTGTATTCTATACAATTCACCCATTTAAAGTGTAAATTCAGTGATTTTTAGTATATTCACAGGATTGTAGAACCATCATCACAATCTAATTTTAGAATGTTTCATCCCCAAAAGAAATCTGTATCCATGTCCCTTTCTCTGGCCCCTAGCAACCAACCTCAGATCTACTTTTTTATAGATTTGCCTGTCCCAGACAACTTGTGTAAATGGAATCATATAATACATGTTCCTTTGTGTCTGGCTTTTTTCATCTGGTATAATGTTTTCAAGGTTGATCTGTGTTGTATCATATATCAGTATTTTATTCTTTTTTATGCCCAAATAATATTCCATTGAATGGGTTTACTACATTTTGTTTATCAATTCATCAATTGATAGACATTTGGAATTGAAACAAAAAATTATTTTGTTTGCAGAAAGCATATAAACAGAGTTATATGATAATATGTATCCAATAAGTAACATGCATGCTAATAAGTAAAAAATAATTTAAATGCCAACAGAATTCTATGGTAGTTTAATTGGGAGAACTTTATGAGGTTGTTTGGGTTGTTTCCTTTTTTTTTTGCTATTATGAATAATGCTTCTGTGGACATACGTACATAAGTTTTTCTGTAGGCAAACGTTTCCATTTCTCTTAGGCATATTGTAGGAGTACAGGACTGGGATTGCTGGATTATTATGGCAACTCTGTTTAACCATTTGAGGAAGTGCCAGACTTTCCCACAGTGGCCTCACTATTTTATTTTGTACAGCGGTCCGAGGGTTCCCGTCACTCCACTTCCTTTCCAACATTTGTTACTCTCTTGTTTTATTAATAGTCATTCTAGTGGTTGAGGAGTGGTTGTCCATTAGATTTTACTCTGGGACTGAGACAGAAGCAGGAAAGGGACAGTCTATTACATTGTACAGTATGTAGTACTCATGTAACTTTAAATTTAAATAAATTAAAATAAATAAAATTTGAAGATTAGTTCCTCAGTCACGCTAGCCACAGTTCAAGTGCGCAATAGCTCCAGTGGCTATTGGCCACTGTATTGGACAGCAGATATACTTACAAGATACTCTGTCGCTACAGCGAGCTCCGTTGGAGAGTGCTGGTGTGGAAGTTAATCTGACAGCGCAGAAGAGCAGGCGGAGAACGGTGGAGATCTGAGTGGTGCTACAGAAATGAGTGCACGCGTGGGGTTTGGACAAGAGAAGAGTGAAACGTTGAGGAGCCGTTTACAAACTATGAAAAAAGAGTAAATGAAAAGGAAAGTGAGAAGTCGAAGAAAAGGTTCTTAGGAATGTGATTTTCCTTAGTTCCTTGAGTTAGTGATGGATTCAGTCTAATTGCTTCATTTTATAGGGGAGAAAAGCATAGAACTGCTGTCTGTCGGGGAGTAGTGTAACCTTCCCTCATACCTGTTGTGGGAAGCTGCTTGCCTCTATCTTGGTGGCTTTCGGTGTCCTGTAAGGAAGTGTGAGAAACAGACGGCAGAGCTGAACTAGAGGACGCACTGGTAGTCGGCAGATTGCCCGTGTAGAAGAGGAAGGTAGAAAGCAAAGGGGTTGAGAGCGGCTGGGTGATTTGACCGCTGCTGTAGGGAGCACTTTCCGTAAGGCGTGACCAGAGGAAGGCTGGCGAAGAGTCTCTGAGGTTTTGCTGTATTTCAGTTGATGTTAACACCAGTGTTCTTTTTGCTGTACGGCCTTTTCCCTTTGAAGGTGGAGCAGAGCCCCTTTGCTCTGTTTCATTGTTCCTGCCACCAGACCAGTTGGTACAGTTTGTATTATATCAGGGCAAGATAAATCTGGAGTGTTAAGAGTGCAGTCTAGGTGAAATACTTGGGAAGGCTGTTGGAATGAGCCTCTTCTTTTCAAAAAGAAGTTTCTTTTTATTTGCATTAGTGTGTAGACATCTTCATAAAAATAGACTAAACTTTTTTTTGTTTCTCAGATTCATAATACATAAACCTCTTTGCATTCAAAATAGGCTTTCATTTTTGCTAGTTGTATCACTCTACCCAAAACAGTGCATGGTTTGTCTTTCTAAACACATATTAGTGTACATACTGCTTATCTAGCTCAGTTAATAAAGGTATATTTAAGGATTTATTTGGCTGCAGCTTTGTGTGCTGCCAGTGTTATTCCAAGTCCTCTTAGCTGTGAAATCAAGTTCAGTAAGTCCTCACTTAACGTTGTCAATAGGTTCTTGTAACTGCAGTGAAATGATGTAAAGCAAAACCAGTTTTACCACAGGCTAATTGATATAACAAGAGTTACGTTTCTATTAATGCTATAATGAAATGACATTATTTGAGGACCTGCTGTACTATGTACCACTTGGGTATAAGATTTGTTATATTCTTTATAGGTGTATAGAATTTCTTTTTCTTCCTGAGCCCAAAATTGAGGCAAATGTTCTAATAAAGAATTTTGATGCTGTCTTGGGAAAAAAAAAGAAAGAAAGATACTCTGGGAAATACATTTGGATCTTGAATATTGGAATTTTAGGCATATTCTGCTGACTTGTGTAGGGATATTACAACAAATATTTGTAGTCAGGATTGTGCCGGATAATTTGGAAGGTACAGTCGCCCCTTGATACCTGCAAAATGACTAGTTCTCAGGTGCAAGGGTGATTATTGCTTCATTAAATGCTAAAGATAATGAACACTTACATTTAGCCAGTTCCATTCGTCATCTAGGATATTCTTTTTACTGACTGAATTAGAATGCACAAAATAATTAATACTCACGAAGGAAAAGGCTTGCAAATAGTGTACATTAAAAAGTCTAATAATTTTTCAACTTTTATTTTCTGTAGCTACATTTAGCTTTTGAACATTTTTACTCATCACGTGGTAAAATTCTTCAAAAACAGATTTCTTAGGAACTTTCTTTCAGCTTTGTTCTCAGCATACCATTTCTTTCCACAGATTTGCTCGTAAATGTATCACGAAGAGGCAGCCCAGAATGAAGAAAGCAAGCAGGAGTGTTGGCTTAGTGCCTAAAGTGTCTGGGATAAGCAAAACGCAAACAGTAGAAAAAACTAAACCCGAAAACAGTTCTTCATCATCTGCAGGAGGCAAACTTGTAAAACCTGGAACAGCAGCATCATTGTCCAAGGTATTCATGGGCGCCGTGTGACTATGTGGTGGATTTTTAGGAGGCGGGGATCTTGATACGATGTGTGATTTATTAAATATGCATTACTTAGGGTTCGCCCTCTACTGGTGCTAGGAGCACATAGCCTGTGATGAGAGGTCGAAACTGGTGTGTGTGGTCTCTCTTTATGAGTGAAACCAAATAGTAAGCTTGCTTGTCAAACAGAATCATTGTGTGGCCGTCTGTGCAAGGCTCTGTGCTGGTGTGGGCTGGAGGGAGGGTCTGCCTTCAAGGAGTTTGGGGAGTAATGGATGGAGGTGAGTCACATGCAGAAAAACTAAAATACACGTGAAAAAAACAGATGCCCTGGGAGGGCAGAAAAACAGTGTAAGCATTTTCAAGTAGGAAGATACAGTTTCTAGCCAGAAGATCGATGGTGGATCTTAAAGGATGACCAGCAACAACATTCCTGAGATGTGTAGACGGGGGGGTTTATCCCCCCCTCACATGCCATGACTGTTACTCTTTTTCTGACAACTGATCCAGTATTAATTCCAGTTAAAATTGGGTTGCACTAATTTTCTTTACACTCCTTTACAGGCTGGCATAGTTCTTGTCAGTATAGGATCATGATTCATTAGATCAGTGGTTTTCAACCGATGTGCTGTGCTGCAAGAGACGCCCTGGTGTGCTGTGAGAATTTTTAAAGCATGTAGTACCTGACTATTTAGTTTGAGGCACTGACCTCTTTTCCCTTAGATTGTCAAATTAATTTTAAAAAGAGAGAGAGAGAACAGCCAGCACAACAATAGCTATCCAGTGTGAATGAATCAAAATTGTACCTATTTTTGTCAGATTGGCAAACAAATATATTTTTTTGGTGTGCCACAGAATTTTAGTAATTAGTATTTGTGGGCCATGAGATGAAAAAGGTTGAAAATCACTCTGTTAGGTCATGGGCTTCAGGAGCAGACAGGCATGCGTTTCCCATGTGCTTCGTAGGGCCATCCATGGTCAAGAGGAAATGAGGGGAATGTATGAAAGTGGTTAGTACATGTAGCATTTTTATTGGTTCACTCCAGAAACTTCTCTGAAGCCCAGGATTGACTCCTGAAAGTCAGTCTTCCTGGGTGGTCTCAGAGTCTGTGTTGGTTTGGATGGCTCCAGGTCAAGTGTAATGTCATTGCACAGAGATCGTGCATTCTTCCTCTTCCAGCCTTTCTCAGCCCACAATTCGTTTGTTTGTTCTCTGCTTGTTTGTTTTAGGGATGTGTGGTGTTTGGGTGGAAATTCTGACTTAATGAAGAAAACCTGGAGAGTGTTTCCGTCAAGGAGAATCCGCATTGCCTGAAACACAATCCATTCAAAAGCCTTTTGTCCATGCCGGGCTTTGATAGATTGAGGCTTAATTATTTTTAGAAGTACCTCCCAGGAACAGCTGGTGAGGGACTTCCTTATATGTGTTGAAAGATCTAGCAGGAAATGCTGGTTTTTCTATTACAGGGTTGTTAAAACTGGACCCAGACTTACTCCATGGGTTTGGAGATGCCTCCAGATTTTCTCCTTGCTGCTGCCGTGATGAGCTGCTGGTGTCATCCTGTGGCCTGAGGGACAGTACCAGGGGTAGACCTTTGCCCTACCCCCGTTAGTCTGCATCAACATCATGAATAATGTCCTTTGTGGTGCTGCTGCCACTCTTTCATGTGAGATAGCTGACATTTTCTGACCTAACTGGTTACTCAGTTTCTGGGGCCGTCTTTGGAGTGGAGTCCCTGCGTGACCTGTTATTTACATGACTGGAAGAACAGGTTGAAACACTGGCTCTGGATTTGCGCTCCTGCCTTCCTTCTGTTGTCTGTCTCCTTATCACTGGCAGGCATTGTCTTTGAAGGGTTAGAATGGAGTGTGCGCAGGAGGCGTGGCGGATCTTCTGCGGCTTGGATCGGGAGTTGCTAGTAGTTTGGTCTTGAACAGTGAGTACTCACTCTTTCCTTGTAAAGCAGAACTGTACACTTGCTGCGTGCCAGCACGCACCAGCTCTCCATGGCGCTGGCGCTGCCGGACGGGTTGGTTGAAGTTCTCTGTCTGTGTGTAGTGGGGGAGGGGGTCATAGAGGAGATGAAGCTGTTGGGGTGCTTAGGAGAAAAGACTCTTGAATAGAAATCAAAGTAAGAAGACACAGAGGAAAGAAGGAAACTGATAACAGAAAAATTGAAAAAAACTAAAAAGACTTGGAGGCCCACACACTTAAGTGTTATTTTATTTTTCTAAGTTTTCATATTTCACTGTGGTTCTCTAGCTTGCAGGCACCTGCCCACAACTTGAACTCCTGTAACTGTGATGGAGCACTGATGGTTCAGCCAGGTGAATGAAGCATTTCGCTTTTAATTATTTAAACACCATGCACATGTGCTTGTCTTCTCATGGCGACACCTGAATGTGCCTGTCTGTCACTGCAGCGTTCTCATGACACTATTCATACAGTGGCAGGCTACGGGGATGTGCCTCTTTTTTAACTGCTCTCATTTCAGTTCCTGTTTGAGGTTGGACCTAGTCGAGTGGTCTGGGAAAGGGTCCTCCGACCCAGAGCACCTCACTGCTGACCGGGCTTTACCGATGGTGACATGAAGCACTCCTTCTGTTTCCAGTGAGCTTGGGGGAGTTGTGCCCACTCTTGTCAGTAGCTGTGATAACTGCCTTGGGGCCTTTGTCTGCCTAATTGTTTTTTATCACAGACAGTAGAAAAGATTATTTTCTGTGTAGAAATGATTCCCTACATGCCTCTACTTTGCAGGTCTCACACAGTGCTCGGATGTTTATGTTCATCCTGGTGGAAGTATTAAACTCATTCAATGTACTGATGAGACTACTTTTTTCTAAAAATTGATTGATGGGAATTCATAAGCTTCAGTTACTTCAGTTAGAATCTATCTAAATAATTGATGGGTTTTGACGATTGTTTGTGATCATGCCTTTTCAGTATAAAATGAGTTAACATGATTGAGTAATCCATATGTGAAACTTGAAAGGTGAAATTTTAAACTAATCTTACATTTTGAGATGAAGATGCAGACTATGAAACTTGAATTTTACCTTAAGAAGCATGTGTACCTTGGTTGTAGTATTTCATTATTTGTGTTTGGAATGTTTTTACCAAATGATCTGTATTTTATGTATGTTATTAAAAAGTGGCTGAAAATCTATTTCTTCATCAGTTTCATTTTTCTGGACTGCTGCTGATAGGGGATGTTTACCTGTGGGGATTCACATGTATTTATAGAATGGTAAAACAAATATTAAAAGAAATAGGGACAAATTTCCGTAAGGAAATTTCACTTGCAGGTAGTTTCATGTAAAAGCCAAGTCGGAAGTGGAAAGTTGTTTTTGTTTTGTTTTCACTTTTTTGTTGAAGTATAGCATATATCCAGCAGAGTTGACAAAGCATCTGTGTTGAGCTTAGTGAATCACTGCAAAGGGCACTACTCTGCAGCCACACCGAGTAGGAACAGAGCAGACCTGCGCCTCCATGGCCTTGTTCCTTTAGTGAAGGAGAGGACGCAGACCATCTGGAAGCTAGGCGCACTCGTTGCTTTTGAGTGCATTGTGTCTGAGCCCTCTCAGTGGACAGAGATAGGACATACACACACATCACTAATAATGTGCATACTTGTGTCACTAGATCACCTTCTGTATCTGTTTCTTTCCATAGATATTAAAACATCCGAGTTCCCACTGATACTTTCGATTCCGGTTAACACACGAGGTTCATAGTAATCTCTTCTGAAGCCTGGCTTTCATTATCTATAATATAGTTACCTATTTTCTCAATCCTAGTGTATATAGAAGATAGAGAATTATTTATCCGTACCTCTGCAAAAAACCAGTCTACCATCTAGAGTTCACTATTTACACTTTCTTTGTCTTTAGCTTGAGAGTTTGGGGATTTATGGTCAGTGTTCTGTGTTCCAAAAGATGTTTTGGAACCTGCCCCCCTCCCCCATGACGGTTTTATCATGCATTTGAAATGCATTGGGTCCATTTGCTCCTATTGTGTTTAATTTTAGGGTTCCCCGTCCTTGCTTATTCTGTTCGTTTGCGTGTTTGTTTGTTTATCTGTGTAGACCATGTGAGACCTTACATGGTTCTGTATGTCAGAACCACATGAGGAGGTGTGTCAGAGGAGCGCCCTTCTCCCCCACCACTACTTCTTACTCTTTCTGCACCCTTTACTCTTATTTTTCCTGTGTTTCTTTTTGCATAAATGAGCAGATACATGTATATCTTTTATTTCCTCATTCTAACAGAAAATTTGACAGAATTAGATATACTTTTGCACTTAGCTTTTTTTTCCACTTAATGTGTTCTGGCAGTGTCTCCATACCAGTTTATAGCAGTCTTTTCTTTATAGATCTTTTTTTATTGGGGTGACATTCTTTTTTATATAGATGCTTAATGCTTGATTGTATGGATGTGCTATAGTTAACTCAGCTACTTTCATATGCAGAGGCATTTTACAATACGGTATTTTGCAGTCCCGAACAATACTGTAGTAAGTAACCTCACACACGTGTATTTTTGTATTCCTGGGGGTGTGCCTTCAGGGTAAGTTCCTGGAAGGGGATCGATGGGAAAAAAAAAAGTACATACATACGTACTTAGTATTAGTTCTGTTAGATATTGCCAGATTCCCAAAGATAAGGCTTATTTATGTCAAGTTGCATTCTTACCAGCAGCTTACAGCCATGTTCTTCTCAAAGGAATTTTTATTTGGAGGGTGTCTGTTTCCCCATATTCTTCTCAAAGGAATGAATATGTTAAACATTTCCATTTTTGTCAGTCTGTTAGGTCAGAAGTGGTATCTTAATGTTTAATTTACATTTCTCCTGTTGTTAATTAGACTGATCATCTTTGTGTCTGTGTGTGAATTGATTATATGTTGTGTATTTTGTTCACTTTTCTGTGTGGTTTTTGTTATTTTTTTCCCCTTGATTTTTAAGAGTTCTTTGTGTACTTGGAATATTAGCTCTTTATCTGTGAGATATTGCACATATACTCTTCCTAGTTTCTCTTTCTCTTTGTGTCTCTCTCTGTTTCTCTTTCCATGTAATGTATATATGTGTATAATGTTTTACTTTGCCTATGATTTTTTTGGCCAGGCAAAAGTGAAAAAAATTTTTTTAGATTTTAATTTTCACGTAATCAAATTCATCAGTTTTTTTTGCTTTATGATTGAGACTTCTGAATCCTAGCCCTTGGGATTTTTAAAAAAATTATTCACGACAGAGACATCAATTTGTTGTTCCTCTTATTGATACATTCATTGGTTGATTCTTATATGTGCCCTGACTGGGGATCGAACCCTCAACCTTGGCATATCAGGATGATACTCTAACAAATGAGCTACCCAGCCAGCATGGGATTTATTTTCGATGTGGGATGAAATAGGGCTCATTTTTATTTTTCTTTGTGAATGTACAACTGACTTAGCACTACTTAGTGAAAAACCTGTTATTTTTCTATACTGCTTCTTTGGTCATAAATCAGATGTCTATGCAGTTCCTTCCTGGATTCAGTTCTGTTCCTCTGGCTTATTCATGTGCCAGTGCTGTACTTTGTTGTTTTGATATTTGTCAGAGTTTCTCACTTGGTCTTCTGATTTACATTTCACTCTGCCATTACCCAAAGACTGAATGTAACCAGAGAAGTGTGACAAGCCATTTTTCACATGCCTCTGTAGGGTGGTTTTTGGACGTGATTATTATGAAAGTAGAGAATATGTAACTCTGCCCTGGCTGGTTGGCTCAGTTGTTCGGAGCGTCGTCACGTGTGCCAGAAGCGTTGCCGGTTCCATACCGGGCGCTCACCTGGGTTGTGGGTTTGGTCCCTGGCCGGGGCGTGAACGGGAGGCAGCCACTCGACCTTTCCCTCTCACATTGATGTTTCTCTCTCTCTCCCTCTTGCCCCCTTTGTTTTCTCTCTAAAAAGATTAATAAATAGGTCCTCTGGTGAGGATTAAATAAAAAAGAATGTTTGACTTTGGAGGAAGAAAAACTAGTTCAGAGGTCATTTTAACTTTTATTAACAGAGTATAAAAGATAATTTGAAAATGTAAGAGTATGGTGAGTTTATTTACTGACTAACAAGTTAACAGGAAGGAGGTGTAACTTTGGATATACAGTCTTTTGGGCATCATAGTTAATGACCAGTTTTATTAAGAGAAACTATTCTTAAATAATATGAATAATCCTTAATAACTAATGTATATCCTCCTTCCTTATTATTGTATATAACCTAGATTTTTTATAACGTGACAACTCTAAATCACCAAAGCTTATTTCTGTTTAATTTGTTTAAAATATTAATCCTTTTTCTGCCTCTTTTTAGTAAGACAGATTGACCTGCCTAATGATACTACTACATAATAATCTTCCTAATTGAATGACAAGAACAGAATGTACTCCATATAGGACCACTGACATTTGGAAATAGGAGAGATTTTAGAACTTATTTTTATTTGTGAACCATTTTAATTTATGGAAATGAATTCATTATGATTATCTAAGGGTAAGAAAGGTTCCAGATAGAAAAACAACATAAATTAGTTGACTAACTTGTGCCTTTAACTTAGTGACACAAAACCTTTTGTTTTTTTATTGAAGAGTAGTGTTTTATTTTTTTCCAATAGATCTTTAACACTCTGTGTTTTCTCTCATTTCTAGGAGAAGTAAAAACATGTTCCTTTAGAGTGCTTGTTTTCTTTTTCTTTCTTTCTCTTTTTTTTTGAATCCTCACCCAAGGACTTGGTTATTGATTTTAGAGAGAGGAGAAGGGAGAGGAAGAGAAATACTGGTGTGAGAGGGAAACACTGATGTGGGAGAGAAACATCAATCAGCTGCCTTTCCTACACGGCCCTATCAGGGCCTGAACCTGCAGCCTGGGCATTGTGACCTGACTGGGAATCGAACCTGTGACCTTTCGATATGCTTGCAGGACAATTTTCCAACAAACTGACCTACACTGGTCAGGGCTAGAGTGCTTGTTTTCTTTGCGAAATGCTTGTACTTTTCCCCTCATCTTTATAAAATATAAATTATTATATAAAATATAAAATATTACAAATGGTCTTTCTCAAGTAATGTGAAAATTTAGGCTAATCCTCACTCTAACCATAATATATCTAATTTTTGTTATACATTACCTAGGCCTTTAAAAAATCTCCTTTCAATTTTGGGTCAAATTAGAGTACTGAAACATTAGATAAGGTAAGAAAAATAGAGGATTTTTCTGATGCAGATTATTCAGTGAAGATTATTTCTGATTCTCAGTGATGTTTCTGTCTAGAAATTGCAAGGTGGCATTTCCTGTGGCATAATGGGACTTTCCTGCGATAGCCCGTGTGGCATCGCTCAAACGATCTCTGTTTGCAAGTCATGTCCTATGAAAGAGTTACGAGGGGGGATGTCTTCACTCTCTCAGCCCTCAATGAATCCGGCCCATGTGGGAACACAGCAGGCTTCCATAAAATTTTTGATCACATGTATGATTTCTATGTATATTGAAAAGGAGCGTGATCATTTATAAACTAGTTGAGAAGTTCTGTTTCTGTAGCACAGTATGATGCACTGCTTGCCAAATGTAAGAAAGTCTTCGTGAACTCTTGAACTCACTGTAAGTCAAGAGCTTTGTTTATTCTCAAAGTATTATTTAATCTTGCTTCATCTGGTCAGTTTATCTTGATTTTCTGTTGCTTTCAGACCAAGAGCAGTGATGACCTGTTAGCCGGGATGGCTGGAGGGGCGACAGTGACTAATGGTGTTAAGGGGAAGAAGAGCACCTGCCCGTCCACAGCATCCTCAGCGTCTGCCCCTGCCATGAGCACCGTGGAGAGCAAGTCCAAGATTAGCACAGGTACGCGTGGCCTTCGCTCTGAGAGTTAAGCTGCCTTTTTGTTGGACTAAGCAGAGATAGTGGTATAGGGAATTCCATCAAATGAAGGATATTTTAAACTTGAACAAAAGTGAACTGATCGGCATTTCAGCCCATGTGCCCGTCAGTCCTGTCAGCTGCTGGCCAGTCTTAGCTCCTCGACACCCACCTGTTCTCCTTTATGATTTCAGAGTAAGTGCTGGGTGTGCTGTAATTTCCTCCACAGGTATTTCCTTGTCTTTGAAATACAAGGATTGAAAAAATACATATAATCACAATACCATTATCAGTCCTTAAAATAATCATTCCCTTAATTGTAAATTATTCAATAAGTTTAAATTTCCATCTAATAAATATTATGGATATATATTTTTACTGTCTATTTGTTTGAATCAGGATTTATTTAAGATCCATATATAGTAATGGGGATTTGTTTTTCTTAAGTCTTTTTTTTTTTTAATGTATGGGCTTGCTCACTTTTTTCTTTCAATGTAATTTCTATAGAAACTCCTCATTTGACTGTAGAATTTCCTGTGCTCCAGATTTTGTCATATCCCCATGATGTCCTTGGCTGTGTTCCTCTGTCTCCTCCGTTCACTTCAGAGGTCACTGAACCCAGAGCCCTGATGGGACTGGTGCGGTCCTCTTTTCCCCAGGGCTCCTTCATGGATG
>PVKM010040399.1:0-13470 GCA_004027735.1 Carollia perspicillata
CTCTGTTTCCTTAGTGGCTTATGGTCTGGAGGTCAGTCACTCAGCCTTAGCCATTGTGGTGGTGGTGGTATGGGGGGGCGGTTACAGGTCCTGAAGCCAGGCAGGGCAGTTCCCAACACTTCCACAGTGGCTGCACCAGTCTGCATTCCCTCCAACAGTGCACTAGGGTTCCATTTTCTCCACAACCCGGTCAGCACTTACTGTCTGTTGATTTGTTTATGATGGCCATTCTGACCAGTGTAAAGTGGTATCTCATTGAGGTTTTAATTTGCATCTGTCTGATGGCTACTGTTGCTGGCATCTTGTCATATGTTTCTGGGCCCTCTGTATGTCCATTCAGGTCCTTTACCCATTTTTAAATTGGATTGTTTTTTTTTCTGGTGTGGAGTCACATGAGTTTTTATATATTTTGGAGATCAAACCCTTGTCCAACATGTCATTGGCAAATATATTTTCCTATATGGTTGGTTCCTTTTTCATTTTGATTATGTTTTCTTTAGGCACGGAGAGGCTTTTTAATTTGATGTAGTCTCATTTGCTTATTCTTTCCTTTATATCCCTTGCTCTAGGGCAAAGGTGGCAAACATAAGGCCTGTGGGCCAAATCTGGCCCCCTATCTTGCATTATCCGTCCTGGAACCTTGTTTCTACCTGAGGGCAGTGCCGAGCTCTTGCTTAACTGTTAAGGAGTAGTTACATTTACACAGTCCTAAAATTACATTCACTCCTTTGTGGCAACTGCAATTCTTATGTGGCCCTGGTGAAAATGAATTCAACACCCCTGCTCTAGGAGACATATCAGTGAAAATATTGGTGCATGGAATGTCTGAGATTTTCCTGCCTATGTTCTCCTCTAGGACTTTTATAGTGTTGCAACTTATATTTAAGTCTTTTATCCATCTTGAGTTTATTTTTGTAAGTTGGTGGTTGAGTTTCATTGTTTGGCATGTAGCTGTCCAGATCTCCCAACATCATTTGTTGAAGAGGTTATTTTTACTCCATTTTATGCTTCTGCCCCATTTGTCAAATTAATTAATTGTAGAGACATGGGTTTATTTCTGGGCTCTCTATTTGTTCCATTGATCTATGTGCCTGTTCTTATGCCCGTGCCAGACTGTTTTGATTACAGTGGCCTTGTAATATAGTTTGATATCAAGTATCGAACTATCCCTCCTACTTTGTTCTTCTTTTTAAAAATTGCAGCAGCTATTTGGGATCATTTATGGTTCCATATAAATTTTTGGAATGTTTGTTCTTTATCTGTGAAATATGTCATTGGCATTTTAATAGAATTGCATTGAATCTATAAATTAAAATATTTTTTTAAGAAAAAGAACACTGAATTAATGGGAAGAGCAGCACTTTATCCAGAGGCCACCACCACCACCTACATTATCTTGTCAATAAATAAGCAAAATGTGTTTTCTAACAGTGGAAACACAGCTCCTGAGCTTATCAGTTGCTGGGGTTTGAATATATTTAAATCTACAAACAATAGAAAAGATCTTAAGGCAAAAAAAAAACCCACCTAAGATCTAACCTATACCTGTTGATAGGATTTCACACCGGGACTTTGTAACACCACTTATGTCGTGTAGGTGGAAAATGTGCTCAGGGGTTCCAGGGAATGATTCTGGAAATGCTCACATTCTCTGCACAACTTTTTCTTCATCTCGGTGTTGATTTTGGAAATGGTGAGAGGGTTCATTTGATTGGCCAAGAAGTTGCCATAATCAGTGGTCTGGAGATGAACTTTCAGATCTGAAATTGAATGAAATCCAAAGCAGGTTAAATTTTGAACATGCATGAATAGACTTTACAACATTAATGGAATTTATATTAACTTTATTATAAATGCATAGTTAATTATTTTAATGTTATTAGAACTTAATGTGAGATCTATATATCACTTAGATGAGTGTATTATGTCTCCTAAGCAAGAAATAATTCAATATTAATTCAGTATAATATGCACACTTTCATTACCTAAAAAATCTAGACTTATTTAGCATAGCTGTGAAGAACATTAACAACCACCCAGTGCAGAAATGGCAAGTAGGTTTTACTGGAGCCAGTTTTAGTTGTTGGAAATAGCTACTCAGAAAACTGGTGAAAAGGAAACTAAGGTCCAACTTGATGGAAAAGAGACATATATCAGTAATGTGTGCCAGCAGTGTAGGAGGTGGCATGGGTGGCTGTCAGTCCCTCTTTATTATAGCTCTAGAACTGAGTCTCAGGGGCCAAAAGGTGGAGTTAGTACCAGAGTTTGAACTAAGAGATGGGTCTCCTTACTCTTAAAATCTAACATCATTTCCACAGGACCATGCTAACATCCTTTAAATGACAATGTTTTTGGCTAGCAGATAATTGAATTAAATTTCAAATTCATTTACTGTGGCTTTGCTCCTGAGCAAACCATGTGTTTTCCAGCATTCATACTTTTGTTAATACTGGCCGCACCCTACTCTCCAGGAGTCCCTTCATCTTTTTTCAGAGTTGCACATTCTAATTAGTGAATCAACATTAGAACAATAATTACCAGTGACTAAGTGCTTATTATGTACCAGGCCTTGTAGTAAGCATGTAGTATCTCATTTAATGCTGATGGCAATTCTATGAGGTGGGAATGGTGTTTATCCCCTTTTACAGGTAAGAACTCTGATGCTCAGACAGGTTAATAACGTGCTCAACATCACAATGATAAACAAATTCAAAGCCAGATATTTCTCATTCTGATGCCACTTAAAATCTGTATTTTCTTGCCAATCAATTAAATTAGATTATTAATTATTCTGTGTGTGGTAGCTTGAATTCTGTCAGCAAATTTATTCCTTCACACACATTTGAATTTCAAAGTTCTTTGATGATACTTCTAGCATAGCACCTGTCACAAAATGTTACATAGTCTTAAGTATGTTAACTCTGAATAAGCTGTTACACTAGTTTAGTTATTTCCTTTTCTATGGCTCCTCATGAAGCACCCAACATTGAAGTGTTGTTAAGTATCTGAATGTCAAAAATG
Organism: Carollia perspicillata; assembly: GCA_004027735.1. Taxonomy (NCBI): domain Eukaryota; kingdom Metazoa; phylum Chordata; class Mammalia; order Chiroptera; family Phyllostomidae; genus Carollia; species Carollia perspicillata. The sequence goes on from PVKM010040399.1 coordinate 3,022, forward strand.
TCTTTGGCACCATCTACCACACAACTGAGAGCCAATATAGCATCTTGGAATTAATTGGATTCTTCATTCAAATGTTGATTAAGCATCTACTATAAGCCACTAAGGAGACAGAGCTTATCTCCCTGGAAGGAGCACTGCTTCTGCTCTTTTTTCATAACTGGCCCCCAATGCTTGATCAGTTAGCTGATGACGGATAAGATTCCCCAAGGGGAGAATGACCTAAGATAGGCATGATCATGTGGAGACCCCAGGGAAAGACTTGGGGGGCTATGGAGAAAACGGGTGCTGGCCCCTCGCCCCTCAACTTTGACAAAGCCTGACTGCCCTGAGTCCTCAAGAAGTCTCTGATAATTCCTTGGCTACCTTGCCTCCTCTGCCTGACTTAAGCCTGAAACAATGACAGAGGGTGGTGCAGCCCTGTGCTGGAAAGGGTGGGCTCCCCAGGTGATCTGGCCTGAGAAAAGGTATGTAAATTCCTGTGAGGCTTGCTTTGCTAAGAATGCTCTTACTAAAATGATAAAGACCTGAGCAAGAAACAGTTTACTTTCCAAAGTTTCATAGCCTTTTAGCTGACAGACCCTAAATCAGAATAAGCCCTAATGACTCCTTATCTATTGCCTAATCCTTACTGCCTGAGAATGATTAATAAGTTGTACCTGAATTCCTGCACAAGAAACTCAATAAAACTGCTGTCCAGACAAGGGTCAGGGAACTCTTCCCTTGAAAGAATTGCCAGGCCACTCTGATGCTCTCCCCCCTTGAGGGAGTAGCTGTGCCATCCCCCTTTTCTCCACAGGACTTGGTAGTCTGTGTGAATTTGTCTCATATCTCATCCATAACACTGAGGGCACTGCCAGACGGTGCCCGTGTCAAACAAGATGTATTCCTCATCCCTAAGAAAATGCAATCTGATTGGGAAGGAAGCACCACAAACAGATAGTTCAACCACCAGCTAAGTTCAGTGATTGAGATCAGGACCTTGACTGATGGCAATGCAGGCAGTGAGAGCCAGGTCCATAGAGATAGTAGCAACAAAACTGAGAAAAGTTTTTTGGAGGATGCTAAATCAGAGATGAGCCTTAGGTGCCAAGTAGGAGCCAGAGGAAGGCATCCCATGAATTAGTGCAGGTATGGCAGGTGCCACAGCTCACAGCAGTTCCATGTTGTTGAAGCTTCAAGGGAGAAGGGGAGGTAAGAAATGAACCCAGAGAAGTAAGGAGGGGCATCCCAAGGAGGTCTAGGTAGGACATCCTTTATCCTGGAGACAACAGGGAGCTGCCGTGGGCTGTGGGCTGTATGTGTGTGGGGGGAGGGCGGTATTTGCAAGGAGGCATCTGTGATTCTTAAACATCTGAGGTTCAGTGGTAGGTCTTCCTCCTCAGGATCTGGGGTAGATTGTACATGAGAAAAGCTGTTTATCTGCAACATGTACTTGTTCAATTACCTATTTAATTAACTGATTAAAAAATTACACCTTTACTGTCAGGTAGGTCTTTTGGCAGTTCAGATTTTTACACTATTTGACAGTTGCATTCTCCATGTTGAAGACTGTTTGCTAGAAGAATGGATACAAATGGCATTTTTTTCAAAGCCATGATATGTTTCTCATATGACATGTTTCTTTTAAGCAGAAAACTTCTAAATCTTTCAACTAGCTGGGACATCCTGCAATTAGATGTGTCCAGTGGTTCTGAACTTGTGGGAACACTGGACTGCTGTATGTGAAGGGCAGGCAAATACAATGGAAGAGACCTGGTCTGGCACCAAAAGACCCAAGGGACACTTGCCTTCAGAGTCTAAGGAAATCTTAGAATTGGAAATGTTTGCTCTCAGACAACAATGGACCACCGATACTAACAGTAATGCTTATATGTATAGATTTACAATTTTCAGAATGGGTTTATTCATTTCCCCCTGTGTTTTCTCAAGTGCTTATCAAAAATAAGTATCTCTGTGGTCAAATGCATTTGGAATAAACAGGCTCTTAAATGCAGGAATTGAAAGCTTATGTGATATTCATTTGAGTGATATTTTGGCACAGAACCTCCCCAGCCACTAGAACACAATGGAGCCACCCACACAGCACACTTCAGAAAATTATGGTGCTTTTTCATCCAGAAGTTTTGTGGCAAGTGGCATTTTTTCCCTTCTTGAGGGAAAATGAGGAAATAAAATGTTTTCCAAACTATGAGATCACTACTGAATAAATTAACTTATTCAGTCCAAAACAGCAATAGAAGGGGGAAAAAAGCCTTGACTGGGCTCTTACAACAAATATTAGAGCATATCACACAGAAGAGTGTGTATGTACAGGTGTGCACCCAGGGTTTTAGTGACAAATGGGTCTCTGGTGGGCTTTGTCACTGGGTTCAGGGAATTATCAGAATCACTTGGCTAGTGAGACAGGACAAGGATTTCTAGTGATTTGTTGGGCATCAGTTTTATAAAATGATGAGAGTTGGTATTTGTTTTCTGGCAGCTTTCTGTGTAGGGCTCTCTATAAAAGGGAACATGCATGCCTCCCACTTTCCAGGTTGGTTAGGCAAGGAAGACCCTGCAGAGGTACTGGTGAAGGGTGCTATCCTTACTCAGGCCCTGCCTTTCCCCACACTCTGCAGTTTCCTAATCTATAAAATGGGTATAGAATCTATGCATTTGGGTTGTTGTGGGGAGTAAAGGAAATGAAAGTGAGGAGCCAGCAGGTAGGAACCACCACTTAATATTAATTTCTTTTTCTTTTCACTTGTACCCATCTACACCCAAAATAATTTGATTTAGTTGGTTAAGGACTGTGCTTTTTACTCTCTTATCAGAGATATTTCAACCTACATGTTGAAATTGACCATCACACTTTATAATTACTCCTATTTTTATATGTCAATATTTATAAACCAGACTGCTTACTTCATGTTTGCTAATTTACCGCCATCTTACAGTGATGAACCTTCAAGTCCTCTTTGGTGCTTTATCACCCTACACTGACTGCATGTTCTGCAATGGCCTCTGAGTGTCATTCCTTACATCTCCAGTTTAGAGCCACGGGCTGCCACCCAGGTCGCCGTGGCCATCTCCTAACTGACTCTTCACAGGCAGAATAGTTTTAACATGCACTGTGTCTTGACGTTAACAATAACCCCTATTTCATAGGCAAAGAAACAAAGGCCCAGAGAAATAACCTGTTCGTGTTTTGCAAGCTTGCAAATATGGACTAAAGACCAGGAATGTTTCTCATCCTCATTCAATATTTCAAAGTTCCATAATCAGATCTTCAAGTTCCTTCAACATTTTTCACAGCTGAAATTCCAGCCTTATCTCCAGGCATTCTAGTATTGCAGGCAATCCGGTTTACTCCCCACCCAAACACTTTTTATTTCTAACCACAACCTTGAAATGGGAATTATTTTAGGAATTCAAGAGTATAGCAGAAAGAGGAAACTAGTTCTTGTTGTAGATACATTGCTGCTTAGGGGTACTTAGGAGTTCCCAGAAATTTTATGATTTAAAGTTTACAGAACATCTTCAGGATCTCTGATTACCCTGGAAACAGGGAGGAAGGACAGGGAAACATCAACTAAGGGGTCTTATTTTTATTCTCTAGCATGGAAGTCCTTTTAGGTCAGGGACTATACCTTTTCTTTTTTTAATGTATACCTATACCTTCCTTGCCTGTAGTTAGAAAGTGCTTACTATATATATATGGTTGTTGAATTATCTCCCAATTGAAGGCACAGTTGGAAAGGAATGAAAGTTGTATCTATTCATGGGGATGTCATTGTTAGTGAGATATAATCTGCTTCTCTTCCTCTCTTCCAAAGAAAGATGACTGACAGGACAAAGTAAAGAGAGGAGGCCCCTGGTCCTCTCACCACACCTGAGAGCTGTGGACACTTCTACCATGTATTTTAGAAAAGACCATATTACTAAATTCTGGAGCTCTGAAGTATTCATCATACCACCTTGTCTTTTTTTTTTTAAAGGAAGTAATATTTACAACAATCTTATTTGTAATTTAAAAAGCCTGATGAAAACAGCAGTGTTGGCCTGACAAGACCCAGAGGAACCTCACATGTGCCTTAGTCAGTGGAGCAACCACTCAGAAAGGGCTGCAGATTGTGATTCTAGCTCTGACCTTGTGCCAAAGGCCACACTATGGAGACAATAGAGAGATCAGTGGTCTCAAGGGTGGAGGCGGAGGAAGGTTTTCAGGGCAGTGAACCTAAAACTGCTCTAAAAAATTACATCTTAATACAAATATGATGGTGTTAATTATTTCACAGACTTTCTACTCCTTTACCATTATTATTTTGGTGCAAGTCTCTATTAAAGAACTTAATAGGTTTCTGTGTGGAAACAGCCTCGAGGCAGCCCCCATTGCACAGTCCTCAAGACTAGCTTCCTTCCCTCTCTGGTTCCTGGGAGGACTGAGTCAAAATGTCCTCAAAATGGATTCTGTGTTTTGTCAGTAAGGGGCAGGCCTAGGAATAGATGAGTACTCTGACCACACTCGCATAATTTTGCACAAATATTAATACTGGGACTTTTCAAAGCTTGTATGGGCAGTCTTCATTTTCTTTCTTCCAAATCCTCCTGAAACCTTATGTGTTCCTTGAAAATGGCTCTAGAACAATTTGCTGATAACAGGACACCTTTCTTTTAAAGACTAGAGGATTTATCTTTGCCAAGTTATCTTTCCTTTTATAGAGTGTCTGCTTTAGTGCACAGTACCCTTGTGACACTGTTACACCAACTCTTGTTTATCCATCATTTTATGGTGTATATTGTATGCACAAGTAAAGAAAATCCCAAAGTTCTTAACTTCTGTTCCAACAGGACAGCTGAGAATGTGGTTGGGTTTCTCTCAGTGCATTCTTCGATGCAACAGGAACATTGCCAGTCACAAGTTACTTACCAACATACTGTGAAACAATCAGGCAAGGCAGACATTATTTTCTGTCACAATGGAGCTGTCAAGTGAATGAGACCTATTCGTGGGGCTTCAACTCATGCTCAAAGATAGACATTTCAGTGAACAACAGACACAGCTATATCCCTGTCTTCCATCCTCAATAAGAATGTTAGATTAATCATAGCCCCTGTGTCCTCAGCTTGTAACCAAGGACATGTAACCCTTATTTTATTTAGACTGATTTTCTCAGCAGTCATTATAGTCTATAGTTTCATGATTCACAGTGATATTCCTAAGAGTCCTCAAACCATAGATTGGCATGGATTCAAACACACTTGTGAAAAAATGTTTGAAAAAGTATATTTTGGGGAGGAAAGAAAGAGACATGAGAAACAAAGACAACAAAGCTGCAGTGTGTGTAGAGGGTCTTCAACCAGGGTACACGGATGACTTTGGTGACCCTCCACTCCTGGCATCATATGGAAAATTCTGTGTGTGTACATGTGCGTATTTTACTAAGAAGATTCATTCTTCAAGTCTTCAAGAGTCTGAAAGTTTTCTTTCCCTCCCACTTTGAAGCTGAGGATGGTTCCTCCTTGAAATGTTTATTGAGCAGGGTAAAACATTGTTGTGTATCCTGAAGACATTTTATGTATTGTTTGTGTTTAAATTTGCATATCTTAGCTTATTTAAAAGCTTAACTGAAAACTAATCAGAATTTATTCAAATGAATTCTCTCGGAAGCACTAATTCTGCCCTGTATTCATTAATTTTTTTCTACCTCAACTTATGTAGATTTTCTATATGTGACTGAGACTCTGCTGTCTCCAGACTCCTATATAATATGCTGAAGTGATTTAGGAGCTGGGATTATATTGTGCTTATTTGTAGCCAACAGAGTTAGTTAGCATCTGGAAGATTTTTCTGGCTGTTTCCAGTGTTAGTGGAAGGAGATGGTTACTCTCAGCCTGGGCAGCTTGGCCTTAACTCAGAGGCATAAACAAATGACCTCAGGACCCTCAGCCCCACTTGAGAAGCCTGAAGAGTCACCTTCATATTTTTCTCCACTTTGTCTTTGTGTTCTGCTACTTTTTCTGGCAGCCTTGACCCTTACTGCTTTCTTGCTTTTTCTAGAATAATCTGGAAGTTTTAAAGCACCTTCTTATCAACGTTCAGTACTGATTTTATTATGTTTCAAAATGAGTGAGTATAGCTGTTTTTAAGAATAAAAATACTGTATATCATAGATGTGACATCTTTGTTAAAGTTTTGAAAATATTGTAGCTTAAAGACAATTTTGAAGGCTAGGCATCCAGGTTTAAGGTGTTGGAAGGGTTGATTCCTTCTGAAAGCTATGGAGAATGATTGTTTTCATTTCTCTCCCATGAATTTTTTGGGACTCCTTGGTTTATACAGTAGAACTGTCATCTGAATTTCTGCCTTCATCTTCACATGGCTATCTCTCTTTGTGCATGTCTGTACCTAAATTTCCCCTTTTATTAGGATACCTTTTAAATTAGGGTAGTGACCCATCCTATTCCGGTATGGTCATAACTTAACTCATTACATCTGCATGATACTATTTCCAAATAAGGTCATATTTTGAGAGACTGAGCATTAGACCTTCAACTATGAATTTTGGGAAAACATACTTCAACCCACATCACTACCCTTGGATTTCTTGTTACTTGGAGAAAAAAAGATGTTGCAGTCTTTTTAAGCCAGCAGTAGACTCTTTTCTCAAAAAGTATAGAAACTAACTTGAAGGGACATCCTGTGAAATGATAGAAATCATGTGAGCTAATAAATTTTTGTGATGATTGTAAAAATAGGCATGATGCAGGGTGCTTAATTGGGGAATATTAGTGGGGTTTGTAACTAACTCAGATATTTAGGACGAGAAAGCTAGAGTGGTGTTTGAAGAAGGTGACATTTTTTCACAGACCTACAATCCAGGTATATTAGATATTCTATCTTGACATAGTTTCTCCAGATTTCTCCAATTGCTGGCCATGTAAGGGATGAGAAGGAGGGTGTCCACAGAGTCCAGAGAGATGGAGAAGGATTACAATCCTCTCTCCAAATCTCACAGAAACAGGGTTAGGGGGTTAGTTGGGTAGAGCTTCCACTGTCCACTGCTCCCCTAGTTGTAAGTCTCAGGAGGCAGAGAAGAGGGAGAAATAGAGAATATCCTTGCATGGACCACCAAAATGTCAGGGTGGTCAGCAACATGGGATGTGAAAGAATTCACAAAGAGAAGAAAATACAGAGAGTAAAGTTTTTATTTTACTTCCCCAAGAGATAGAAAAGGGCTAGGTATGGAGATATGCACCAGCCAGTTACCAAGATATTTTAAAATGTATAATCCTGTGCTCCTGTATTAAGGCATTAAATATCATGATTAAAGGATGAGAGCAGTCTTTTCCATAATTTTGATAGTGAAAACGTAATGGATATTTCAAAACATTTACCAGAACCATGTAAGTGTCTAAAAATATTGACTTTCTATTCATAAGATTTCACCTAGATTACACTGAACACAGAGATGTAATTATTTTTCTGATCCAAATTCATGGACCCCTGAGTTCATGGCCCTGGGATTAAGAACCTGCTCTGGGCTCTCAGACCCTGGGAACACCTCTCCCTCAAGTTCCCCAGGGCCAGAGGCATTTTTCCTTATCTAAGCTGTGAGAAGATTAGCTTACCCTTCAGGGACTCACACTGGACCAGGCTAATATAGTCTTGCTGGGTCAGGAGGCCGGCCTTGCACCCTCGCACCAGGCCCTCCAGGTAGCCATGGTCCACTTTGAAGTACGGCTCAGGGATTTCCAGCATGAGGCCAGGTCAGGCAGGTCAGGGTGGGACAGTGGTGTCCTGGGAGCCCCAAAGACCTGTACTGGTGTGGAGAGTGCTGGCCAGCACAGGAGTTATCAGGAAGCCATCTAGTAGCTGATAGTCAGGCTTTTGGTGACAAGTTTCCTCCAGCTTCAGTGGCTTTGAACACAGAATTCTCAGCCTTGTTTATAGCAACAGTGAATAAGCTCGATGACCCAGATGACCCATCAACCGAGGAAGCCACCAATACAAGGAGGAGGAGGGAGAGGGATGGGGTCAGGGCTGGTTCTGTCTCACCCAGAGACACAGGACCCTTCCTAGCTTTGCTATTGGAAGGGGAAACATGTAAATGTTTTGTAAACATCCCCTTCTCCCCAGTTGAGCTTTCAAATGTAAATTACATTCGTCCTCATTTTCTTTAAGAATATTAATGTAAAGAAAGAGAAGGCCCTTTTTGAAAAAATTTAAGTTATGCAAATACATCAATTATGAGTAGGAAGATTAAAGAATCCCGAGAAGCTTATCCAGCAATTTTTGTTTGTTTTTATTTTAAACTTTAAAACTTTTTGTTATGAGACATTTCAAACATACCATAATTAACGGTAAAAAAAATACCATAATTAACCACCATGTATCCATCACCCACCTCCAGTCATGTGCTCATGGCAAATGCTGGGTCAGTTTTGCAGCAGTCTTTCTCTATAAAGGGCCAGATAGTAAATACTTTTGGCTTTGTGGGTTGATAGAGTCTCTGTTGCAACCAATCAACATGGTCATAGTATAGAAAGCACCCACAGACCACAGAGAAATGAATGGGTGTGACTGAGTTCCAATAAAACTTTCTTTACAAAAACAGGCGATTGGCCAGACTTGGCCCCTGAGTCATATTTTTCCAATCCCTGATCTCTGACCTAGCCCCCTTCCTTCCCATCCTGAATCTTTGTCAAGTAAATCTAAGATATCCTATTATTTTATCCATAAATATTTCAGTAAGTATCTCTAAAAGATAAAGGTCATTTTACAATATAATAATAAAGTTATTACTTGATATAAAATACATTTGCAATGTTCAAATTTTCTCAACATAAATTTTATTTTTTTACACTTGGTTTATTTGAATGAGTAAACATGACATTTGGTGTATATTTCCTTAACTTTCTTGTAGGTACATCTCCCCTTCCACTACTCTGCTTTTTGTTTAAGAAACTGAGTCATGTGTTCTACAGTTTTTGAATTTGCTAATTCTATTTTGAGGTATCATTTAACTTATTCCTATAAGTTGGTAGTTAAATCTGGAAGCTAGATCACTTTATGTCAGATTTTTGTGTGTGTGTGTGTGCAAGAACACTTCACATCTGTTTTGAATACTTCCGTCAGGATGTAGGTAATAGCCTGTCTTTCCTTCTTTAGTTTTTAATGTTAGCAGCCATTTATGATCATCATCTAGATACAGTTTCATTGAAGTAACAAAATGATTAAGTTAAAATTTTTCATTCCTTCTTTATTTACTAGCTGGAATACTTCTATAAAAAGAAACTTTGCAACATCAGCTCTTGGTTACTCCAGTTTACAGTTCATATAAGAAAGGCAGGATAAATGCTTCATTAGTTGTGTTTCCAGATAATGAGGTGGTACCTTTGCATCTAAATGTTCTTCAATAAAAATTATTATGAAATTGTGCATTTAAGCAGAGTTAGCATGTTCTTTTGATATAACTGTGGTGGTCTTTGTTCCAGGCTCATTGTGTACAATGTTGCCCACACCTAGAATCAGCCATTTTTCTGCCATTCCTCATGTGTGTTGAGAAAAAATAAGTTTCTTCAGCACAGTGGGCAGCGAGGTAAGTGGTGCCATGCCTCACACTGTACATGGGCAACAGGTTCTAAGAGTGGCTGTGCTCAGCACAGGGAGGGTTTTTGTGGGTGGGTCTAAGGTCACCTTTCTTAAGTTCTTCCTCCAGTACTTAACTTTTTCTAATTAGAAGGTATCACAACAAAACAAACCTCCCATATTGGTCCAAGAAAAACATTGTGCCAAAGAACTACGTGTTAAAGCCATACAAATTGAACATCTGCTACATTCTTCAAAAAATCCCAACCTGATTCAAGTGGATTTCAGTGAGAAAAAAACAGAAAGCATGTGACAGCTCAGGATAGGGGAACTCCAAACAAACCCAGGATGCTTTGGCACTGATTAAGAGACACTCCTGCTTTAACTTGCTTCTCACAGATGGAAAAGGGTCTGAGAATTGTCATCAAATTTTCTAGGCCCTTAAGCCAGAAGGGTTCTTACATTTGAGGTTAGGATTGGAACTCTCTACACTTTGTTGGTTTTGGATAATTCAAAGTTATAAGGGTTTCTTAATATTTTCTTTTTCCTGAAGAGAAAAGTATTTTAGCTTTCGGCTGGCTACATGAAATCCATCCCCTCAGTGACTTGTAAAGTGCTGTTTGCCCTAATGTTTTTATACAGTATTAATTAAGTCTGAAGAACAAATGTCTTATTGTTCTTCAGTAATCCTATTTTATTCCTGATGGCAAAACCTGTTCTAATGGCAAGAGTTTTTAATCTCATTAGGAAAGAATCAGTCATCCTTATAATATTTAGATACAGTATTTATGTAGGTATCAACTAAAAAGCAAAGGCAAAAAGCTCAAAATCTTGGAATGACTATTTTTTTAAAAGCTTAAGGTCATTAATTAGTATAT
>PVKM010040400.1:0-13456 GCA_004027735.1 Carollia perspicillata
GGGATGGGAGTAAAAGACAGAAAACTGTACTTGAACAACAATTAAAATAAAAAATTATTTAAAAAAAGAAAAAAAGAATTTAAATACTGCTTTGTGGTTGATTTGACCAGGCCAGATGATGAGTTAAGGGGCTGGCTGACAGTTAAGTAGTACACGAATGAATAAATAAGAGCATGCTAAATTTTTATTCTAGATGCTTGCATAAAAGGAAAACTCCCCCAGACTTTCTCAATGGGTAAAGACTTGAACATGCATCTGTGAATTAAAAAATATATTTTTTCCCTTGGATGGGTGGTTCAGTTGGTTGGAGCATTGTCTCATACACCAAAAGGTTGCAGGTTTGATTCCCAGTCAGGGCACATACCTAGGTTGCAAGTTCAATTCCTAGTCTGGATACATAAGGGAGGCAATCAATTGATGTTACTCTCACACATTGATCTCTCTCTCTCTCTCTCTCTCTCTCTCTCTCTCTCTCTCTCACTCTCTCTCTCTCTTTCTCAAATCTATAAATGTATTCTATAGGTCTTATAAGGTCACATATTTCTTACTTTCTAATTTGTACAAATGAATATTTAGTTATTTATTTTTACTAAATCTGCTTTGGCATTTGTAATGTGGTAAACCAAAAAATCAAAGTTGAATTTGGTATAGAATTCAGAACAAGAATGTAGAGAGAGCTTGAAATTATTGAGTAAATTCTAATAAGGAGCATTTTCTAATGAGAGTGTTACTTACTGAATCCTGTGTGAGAGAGAACAGGTCATAAAGATGCCCCAGGAGTGGTGCCACTTGCTGAATTTATACTGTGGCTATGTCACTGGCTTTTCCCCTCTTGCTCAAATGGTGGGGAAAGACATTTCTTTGGACATCCTCGGCACTCTCTCTTTTGTACATGTTGTGTTTGTAACAGGCACTTAGCAACATGTTTTCCACCCCATGCTTTTCAAACATTGCTATGTGTTTCCCACACTGATTTTGACTTGCATCTTTAAAGTCTATAGGTACTGTTTGCTGGATTTTAAATGATGGTGAGGATCGATGACAATTCTCAGAACGATATGCACTACATTTCAAGCTTCAATGCCACAGCTTTGACATGCGATCGGTTTCAGGCATAGACTGGTGTGACTTCCAACTCAAAGCCCTGCAATGTTTCAAGTGGAAGGAAGCTAGAAAATGGTAATTGGGGAACTGTACTTTATGATTAAAACCCCCACACCAACTTTCTTCTTATCAAAAGAGTAGAGAAAAAAGACAGGTGCAATCTTACACAAACACAGACTTCCTCTTTAAAAACAACACAAAGAAAAATTAGGCTAGCTGCCAAGACATGTAAAACTCCAAGTATCTGCCAGTTGTCTGTGAGAGCACACTGATCAAAACTGGCCAGTCCCTCAAACACATTTAAAATAAGGAGGTTGTGTCTCAATCAAATGCAATGTTTTGCTAGTTAAATCTAAGTGTTGAATTTGCTTTGTTGCATCCACGTTTTCTAATGTTAAGTGAGGCAAGAGACCTCTTGCAATTCAGCAGCAGGGTGGAGAAAAAAGTCTTTTCAATGTAATGGCTGTATTTTAGTTAACATGTTGTCAGTCTTTAATGACTAGTGGTGCAACAGCTGGTTTTGATGTAATTTCTTTTGAGACCACTAGATTACAAGCAGTTTATTGCATTCTTCCTCTCACACGCTCCCTGGATACAACCCAGAGTCAAAAGGTTAAAGGTCTAAAGCCATAATCTAAAGGATTTGTCATCATTTAACAGGTCACTTGTTGCTATGTACTACGCAAACTGAAAAATTTTTAGTGAGCCTGTCATTCTGATATATATGTATATATAAATGTTTTTATATATGAATATATATATACTTCATATATATTTTCTATTTCAACAGGAAGAAATTGAGAATATTCAGTTGGAGACAAATTCTCAGGAATCAAAGAATACACTCTAAATGTAGATATTAGTTTTATTAAGGGTGAAAAAGTATGTTAAAAAATTAATATAAATTTTATTGGAAGGATCTGAAATTTGGAAATTAACTCCTGCAGAAACATGTTAAGATGACACCAGATCTTTGAAAGAGTTGTAGGTAACATATACGAAACTAAAAGTCAGAGAGACAAAGGAATGGGGTCAGACAACTGAGGGAGGTGCTCAAGGTCACAGAACTCTATTGTTGGTTCATTGCAGATTTGTAGCTTTTCAATCTGTCAGAGTCTGACCATCCAGCTATGCTGTACCAGCTGAGGGCCTTTTTTGTTTAAAGAAGAAGCTAGTCTTTCAAGACTGAGCTTGGTAAACAGGAAAACAAAATTCAGAAGAAGTGTGTATGAAACAGAAACCTTTGTTTTCCAGATATCAATGGTGGTGTGAGGGGGTTTTGCTGAATATTTATCCCCGTGTAGAGTCCTGAAAGAAATGGAGCTAATTTCTATTGTGTTTGAATTTATGCTGGTTTAGAATACCTCTTTTTAACGTTAAAAAAAATCCAGGTTCTTATATTCTCACAAAATGCTGTAAATAAAATTTTGGAAATGTTCCTAGACAGTTTGGAGTCTCTTGAACTCGTGGTTCATCCATAGCATTGCCATTCTGGAGTCTTCAAGATGGTGACACAGGTGCCAGTGAGTTAAACCCACTTTCTGTGTATCTGTTGCCCTCTAGGGACTCCTACACGAAAAACAAAACGAAACAAAACAAAAGAAAAAAATAAAGTCTGATGTGGCCATTTGGCAGTAATCATATGCTGTTGGCTTTTCTTCCCATCACGCATTCAAATTTAATCTAAATTTTTATTCTTGTCAACCTGTATTTACCATTACTGTGATTTAAATAAATTTAATGTAAAAAACCAACCTGAATTATTCTTTCAAACTCTCTATATATGACAACTATTACAAATTGGTAATACTGATTATTTTCTATTTGGTTCTGTGAGTTTAACAGAAACAGAAAAATAACAGAACTTTTAAATCACTTTATTTACTTTGAAATTTTGGAGCCTTTATTTTCATACTAGGCAACAATCTGCTTCTAATAATCTTTTATAAAGATAATATGTGAATGCAGATTATTGCCTGAAAAACAATTATGGGTAGAAAAAGAACTGACTGTAGTACTAACATGAGAAAAGATTTCTGCATTTAAAAAAGTATTCTATTATGTTTTAGAGTTCAAGTAAACTTGTGTGAGTGAAATGTTAGTTGAAAGTCACAGTTGTGCTAAAACTATAGTTTCTTCACAGGAAAAGGAATTGCTCATATTAACTGGACATGTTTTAGGCTATGCTGGCATGTCTTCCTTAGCCACAGCTGACTACATGTGTGCCTGCATGATCTGAAGAAAATAATCAATGGGCCTGACAGCTGCTTATGAGATGGTCTGGGATGAAAATGTATTCTGAAACAGAACATTCCTAGACCAATGTGATGATATTTGGAGATATTTGGGAAATGTGGAAAGTATCAGACAGTTGGCAGCTAGTCACAAATGATCATGATGTCAAACTATATGAACTAGAGCATAATGCAGGGAAAGTTATGAGGCAGAGAACAGATGCAGACTCAATCCAGATGGTAAGGGGAGAAGGGAACACAGAAAAACAATCAAAGACAGAGAGAACAATGTTATGTCAGTGGTTTACCCTAGTGCTGAGTAGGTTCAGAGTTCCATAGAATCTTATTGCCATGATCTCTAGAACTGATAATCTTGGATGACCTTCTAGTCAGTCTCTTTGAGAGCAGGTTGTATCTCAGTTTCTTGCTAATTTCTTTCCTTTCACTACTTGTGATAACTTAATCATACCTAAAAGAGCCAGCCTCCATTTCATATAACAAAATCCCTATAGTGAAGATATCAAAGAATTCACTTCCTATTAATCAAGCAAAGAAGGGTTTTCTCTCATATATTGCTGATGTAAAAATTGTTTTATATTTAGATTGAAATTGTTTTTAGTCAGTGTTTGTGTGTCTAGGTGGGCAGATATTACTCTTTGCTATCACCTATACTTCCAATCTTAATCATCTTCCTGCTAAAAAATATGTGAAGGGAACTCCTTTATTCCCTCAACACAAGTTATTTAATTTCTTGGATCCTATTTACTTAGTGGTACTGAAAAAATCCAGTTGTAGAGAGGTTTAAAAAATGTTGCATATTAAATTACGTTTTAAAGAAACTGCACGAATAGGAAGAACTGTTACTCCATTTCTGGGTTACAAACTGATTCCCACTACCTAACAGTGGGAACCTAAAATCTTTCCTTCATCTCTTGGAAATGTAGTTGTTTTTACCTTTACTAATTTTGTGCTTTCTTGATCTCTCAGTTTCTGAGAAAGTTGCCTGAATTCTCCCATTGCTATTATAAATTTGTCAATTTCTCCTCATTATTCTGTTGAGTTTTGCTTTACATGATTTGATGTTATGTTGTTAAGCACATGCAAATTCAAGATTGTTAAGTCTTATGAGTGAATGTGTTTGTCATTATATGATAACTCTCTATATTCTTAATTCTGCTTTTTTACTTAAGGCTTATTTTATCTAATATGTGTATTTTGACACCAGGTTTTTTAGCTTCATATTTTCCTGGAGTACATTCTTTTCCAACCTCTTTTCTATCCTTTACTTTCAAACTTTCTGTGCCATTGTGGAAGATAGTATGTAGCACTGTAATTAAAACCACTGTTTCAAGAAACAAGACTGACTCTGTTACTTGGGCTGGTTACTCAATCTCTCTTTGCTTCAGTTTCCTCATCTGCAAAATGGGGATAATAATAGTACTCACTGCATAGGTTTATCATGAGTGTTAAATATGTTAGTATGGGAAAAATACTCAATACTATTTTTTTGCATAGTAAGTACTCAACCAGTGAAAGTCACTTTATTCTTATTATAATGTTAGTAGGTCTTGTGGTTACACACAGATTCTGGAGCTAGACTGACTGAATTTTACTTACTTTCCATCTCTTCCTAATAATAACACCTACCTCAAGAGCTGTTTTGCTGATAGATGAAGTGCTAAATGTAGTACTTAAAAGATTCTCTAGTGTGCAAAAAAGTCTTACCTATTACAAAACTTTTCTCATGCAATTTGAGAATATCTGACTAACACTTATTATATAAGTATAAATATATTTTCTATTTACCACACTTTTTCAAACAAAGTTTTCCCCTGCTATCTCTCTCTCTACATTCTCCTTTGTAGTAACTTAGTTGTTTGCATCCTGATTTTTTTAAATTAAATAGCTTTGAAATAATTCACATACATGCTAGATTTAATATTCTATATTTAATATTTTTTCATTTTCCCCAATAGAGCCCCTTGATGATTTAACTCTGATTATTTATTGTCCTAGCTTCTGTGTTATTATTGTTCATTACATTCTCTATTCCTGTAAAACACACATTGTATTGATTTCTTTTATAGTCAATGCTTTTTAGCCATATGTTTATGCTTCCCAATATTTTACTCATATTGTTTCTTTCTGGTTTTGATTTCCCATGAATAGCTTACAGTACTTAGAATTTAGAATTAGCAAATTCTTAGTTTTTTTCCTCTTGAATGATAATTTTAGGTTAGCAGCTATTTTTCCTTGCTCTTTAAAGATAATATTTCGATGTCATCTAGCATTTATCATAATTGATGAGAAATCTATTCTCAGTCTAAATGTCATTTATTTGTACATAATATTTTTTACTCTGTCTTTAAATTTTCTCTGTCTTTAATGTTTTAAGCTTCATATATATGTATATATATACATATATACATATATATACATGTATGTATAAATTTATTATACCTGTGATCAATTGCACTTCCTTATTCCAAGTATTCATGATTTTGGTGTTTTTGAAATACTTAGCCATGATCTTTGAATATTACCAGTTTTTGGTTCTCTCTATTCTGTCCTTCTAGAATTTCTGTGAGATGAAATGTTGAACTCCTTCAGATTGTCTCTATGCCTTTTTTTTTTTTTTTTTTTTTTTTTTTTTTTTTTTTTTTTTTTTTTTTTTTTTTTTTTTTTTTTGTATTTTCAATCTCTTTGATTCTGTGTTGTATTTTGAGTTATCTTCTCAGTTCTATCTTTTGGTTCACATATTCTCCCTCTAGTTATGTCTAATCATCTCTCAGTCCACTTACTGAATTTTTAAATATATTAAGTGACTTTTAGTTCTAGAAGTTTAGTTAAGGTCTTTTTCAGTTTTAACTATTCTCTTTCATAGTGTGTTCTTTCATTGTAAGTTTTACTTATTTTTAATTAAATGTTTTAAACCTACTGCTTTGTGGTCTCTTTCAGATTGTTTTATTAATTCATGGTCTTGGAGTGCTATATTCCTATTTTAGCTCTGCCTACTTTTCTCTCATGATAAATCATATGCTACTTGATTTGTAGTTTTTGATTGTACACTTATCTTCAGCTGTGGTTGTTTATTAAGTGAAAATTTTGTGGCCTTGATTTGGAAATGTCCAAATTCAGTATTTTTGTGTTAGTTTTTCGTAGGGACCTCAGAAGTTCTATTGGTCTCTAACTATGTTTTACCCTAATCTTTTTATGAGATTTCACAATAATACAGGAAGCATACTTCAGATTATAAACCCTTGCATGAAGAAGACTTGGAGATGTTATCTCTTATGGTATTTTTTTTCTTTCCCTTTTCTAGTTCTATGGATAGAAATTTTCCAACTCCCTTTCCCATAGGATAGAGCTGTTGCCGAGTGCCAGGTGTATGCAGTACATTTAGTTTTAGCACCAGACTTATGATGAGTCCAAAGCCACATACCTGGACACTGTTTGAGTACTAAGATCAGAGTTCTTAATATTAACATTTATAATGAATATCTCCTTGGCCAACACAGTGTCAGCTAGTATAAGGAATAGATCTGTCTTTAAGTTTCTTTTTCATTTCTGGTGTCTGAGGATTTCTTTTCTTACTGTAGAATGGATACTTATATTTTAAAATTCTTTAAAAACTTTTTATCCAGCAAGTGTGTGTTTATAACTAGATAAAGTTGTTTTCATTGCTATGCATATTGTATGTTATTCCTGACCATTTTTAGTGGTCATTTGGAGCATTGGGCTACCCATGATGTGAAATCCAGTTTGGAAACAGTGGGAAAGAATGTTGTTGTCAATTAGTGATGTCTGATGAGTGTTTGTGGTGGTGAGTGTTAACATGCATTTCATATATTTGCTCACAAGGGTCAAATAATTTCTAACTTTTTTTGCAGCATTAAGTTTCTATTATATCTTAGTGTGCAAGTATATCTTTTGAATCCTTTATTAATTTTTAAAATCAATAAAATATTTTTGATTTTTTAAGTTAAAAACAAGTTGGGTTCACTATCTCATTTTCCTGTATAAATTATACAGTAGTGTTATTTTTTTCAGATCTGTTTTTAACACAACCCTCCAACACATAAAGATATTTTAAGAAACAAAAAACATTAAAATATGTGAACACCCATTTAAAAAGCTAAGTAATTCAAACATAAAATGTATATATTTTTTTTGGTCAAGGAATTATACAATTTCCTTAAACACATCTCACAGGTGAAGCACCAAAACTTGGACCTTCGTGGTTTATTTTTTTTTTCTATTTAAATACGCCAGTCTTCTCTGCTCTACTAAAGATTTTTTCCTCTTAATTAGTCAGACTCTCATGGTTTCCTCTAGTGAATTTTACACAAATGTATTACTCACACCACTTTTGCAAGTGAATCAGAAGCAACCTCCTGTTTCTCTGTTCATTTCTGAATAAAAAAGCACCAGGAGGAAGGGTGTGGCACAAAGTGTCCCATACAGGTTGACATCCTGCATTTCAAAGGGAGTCATAAAAGAGCTTTCCTTCCTTCCCTGTGGTTACGATTTACTACCTCTATACCATCATCATTAATCTTATAAGCACCTATTGGATGCCTGGAAAAATGCTTTGTATGGAAAACATTTTCGTCTGGAGTAATACTTGAATATCTTCTTCATGGCTTGATAGGAAAAGAGAAAATAGATGGGTGAGGAAGTTGGGAAACTTTCTAGTGTTGTTTTTTAGGTTAATAGGAATCAAAAGTATTTTACTTGTATCTCTCTTTTGTTTAGTAGCTTGCTGGCTAGCTTTTAGTTTCATGAGATTCAGATAGGACTAGCAGTATGCTGATGAATATTAGCAACCTCTATTTGTAGTATTTATCAATTTTTGAAGTTCTCCCGTCCAAGGCCAATTTCAAAGTCTCAGTTTGATTTCACTAAGGGAGGAGCTTTGATGAGCTGGTAAGAGGGGGCTCCAACATGCGACTTAATCAAACAAAAAACTTTTAGAAGAAAGACATCTTTGTGTAACCTATTATTCATATGTAACTATACTAACTTTGATAAATGGTTCTTATAGACATTAGGTACTTAAAATTGTAAACTTTCTATATAAAAGTATCAAATCTTAGCAATTTATAGTGACAGAAAGAAGACAATAATATGAATGAAATTAAATGCATGAATAACACCAACTCATTAACTAAAATATCAAACAAGTAACACAAAAATGGATATTACTCTTTTCTACTTTTTCTGTTTACAGATAATCTGAAATCTAAAAAAATAAACATTTACTTACTTGATATAGAGCAAATCTACAAAAAGACTTGAAATAATCTTTTGAAATAATTTACTTCATTGGCAGAAATTAGTATATTTAATTTGATTTTTGAATAATATAACTTGTTCAAAGATTTTAAGCAATGATTATAGATTAATTTCATTCATTCATTCAATCATTCAACAATACATTTGAGGGCTTACTATGTGCTAAGTACTAACAGATACTAGGGCACAGGAGTAAATAAAAATAAACAAAAGTCTCTACCCTTATTTGCTTATATTTGGGGAAGAGAACAATAAAAAGATAAATAAGCAAATTATGCAATATGATAAATAAGGATCATTGCTAAGGAGACAAAAAAAGTAAAGAAGGGAAATATAAATTTTAGATTAACATTTTTTGGATGGATGGGTAGAGAAATTGATGCAACCATAAAGAGAAACCACCTAAGTCTTGACCTTTGCCTGTCTTAGTCTATGAAGAACTCTACTGACCAACCCATACACCCAAGGCTAGTTCTGAAAAAACAGCAAATTTCTAAAGCCCTTGTATAGGCGTTTCTTTATTCTGAAACTACAGAAGAAAGAAAACACATCTAATGATGCATTTAGGAGATAGAGCCTATAAGAGGACATTCTATAATGAGACAGGAGGGAAGTTTTTGTCTTCACTAAGAAAGGCCCAGGGAGTGGAAGGTCAGTAGTAACAAAGGGAAGAAGAAAGCACATATTTTCACTAGGTTCCTTATTTTCTGCTCATTTAAAAATAAATAGGTTAAATATATTGAAGATTTTATGTAAAGATTTTGAGATAATGAATTCAAAATTGCTCTTAAAAGTTAAGACACATTCTCCTGTGAAGGGCATTCTCCATTTTCTGATTTATAGAATATTTCAGAGATTCCAGTGTAACTATGATAAGGAGTCTAAAAAGCAGAGGAAAGGCAAGAGTACATATAAAATAAAAAATAGAGTGGAAACTCTTGGGCAGTATTTTGGTGAAATGTAATATTTTAATATCTTTAAACCTATTCCTATACTTAAAAAAACATTAAAGATGAAAAATGTAAACTATTATAAAGTTTTACTCTGTTTCAATTATACAGTCTTCCATAAATAGGGTTACCTTTATAGTACGGTAAATGTTGAGGTGGGGTAGGGAGATTTGGTGACACTGCAGGTTATGGCTAAGGAGATGCATTTGATCTTGGTAATTCAGGGCCTGGGAATTCAAATTGACTTATGAGTGTGCACTTGGGAAACTTCTATTAAAATTGATTAAAAAATTGGCATGTGAATGACTCAGGAAAAGTTTAAGATTGCCTCATGTACAATCTTTGGAGAGGGTGAATCCAATCTGATAATATTTAAGAAAGAAAATTTTACCAAAAATCACAAAGGGCCTTTTGTGTTCTAAAAAAGAGGTTTTTTTTTTTTTTTTTTTTTGGCAAAGTGCCTGCTTTTACATTTAGACTCCCACTTCTATTTTCTTAATATAATTTACATTTTATGCTTTTTTTTTTCATTTCACAAGTTTAGCTTAAAGTGCTTCTACAGCATTATTTATATTTTACCTTACTCTCATTTTGGCAGTTCCTAAAATAAAATACACACATGCTTCTTGGTTTTGCTTTATTTATTTATTTATTTTTGTTTTTTTTTAACCCTGCAGAATCTTGGATACTGTGAATGTGACACAATACAAATGCAAAATGCTGTGAAGGGACAAAAATTACAGACATATAGGAATTTGGGAAGATAAACTGGTTATACTTACAAATTGTTCATTTAAAATGTTTATGGTAAAAATACATCAATTGCCATTAAATTTTATGTTCCTCTCTGTATATTGCTTTAAAGAAGGAAAAACTGAGATAACGCCTAAGATTCCACATACTGTCAAATCAAAAACTTGCTGCACTTTCTCCTTATTATATTAGTCTCGGCCATTCTAAATAAAATGAGTAAAGAAATCAATAGCTCTCTAATTGATGAAAACGCTTGGTGTTGTTGTATAAAGTTCATTACTGTTCAGACATTTCATAAGTAAATGTCCTCCCAGCAACTCCAAATGGCTTCAGTTCCTATTGAACACAATTCTCTTTTTAAACCATTGATGTGAAATGATTCTATTGACACTAGCTATTGAAGAAAACCTTCAGTTGAAGGGAACTATGTCCAACATTTAT
Organism: Carollia perspicillata; assembly: GCA_004027735.1. NCBI lineage: Eukaryota > Metazoa > Chordata > Mammalia > Chiroptera > Phyllostomidae > Carollia > Carollia perspicillata. The sequence continues at coordinate 10,778 of PVKM010040400.1, forward strand.
CTCTATTGGTGGAATTTTTTGTTTTATTTATTTTCTTTTATTTTTTATGTGAGAAGGAAGAAACAAAGTTAGATCAAACACATCTGTAGAACAAAGCTGCAGAGTTCACGCCAATGTACAGGGATGGGAAGATTCTGCTTTCATTTGCTCTGAAAAGCCTCGGTGCATTTTCCCATACACAGGCCTAACAGTGGATGCCTGTGTTTCTCACTTAACTTGCGGTTTCCATAATTTCCTGGACCTCTCTGTCCTAGCTTCTTTTTCTTTCTTAACGCCTTTCCTTCTTGAGAAAAAGAATTAGAAATAAGCATGAGTGCCATTACTTAATAGATTTAGACATACCATAGTGGTATGGTACCTCCTCATTCTTCCAGGTGAGCAGTTGCAAAAGGGTCTGTACCTAAATTGCTTGGACTGACTGTTTTTAATTCCAGTTAAGTTGTGGTATCAGATGAGTAAAGATACTCAGAAAAGCCCTTCTAAGCATTGCAGATTTTCTCTTTCCTTTGGTGTTTGAAGTCAATGCTTAGTACATATCTACCATCCACCAGTCCTTTAATCAGTATCCAGCCTGTCCGATGAGAATAGCCCCAGGATGGTGCCCCAGACTAGGCCATGGGCAACACCCCTTTGTCCCTCTCACATGGATGGGACATGATTCCACAGGATTAGCCAACAATTATATGCTCTGAACTGATCAATTCAGTCAATTTACTGTGCAAAGTAAATTGATCCTTCAGAACAAAGGGTTCTGTCAGCAGGGAGCTACCTGAGAAAGCAGCATGTCTGTATAAACAGTTCTGTCCTTGTCCCAGTGTGGAGTGGCCCTGCACCATATGGTGCCACTATGAACTTATTAGCTGACGGATTAACTGATCTAGCATTTGGGATCCCCAGTTTCCAGCTGTGAGAATGATTGATGGGCTAACTACTGCTGCAGTCTTGGAAGTTATTTCCTCCATTTAACAGAGTCAAGAAGACAGAAAATTGCCCCCTTTGTAAATGCTAATCTCACCACTCCTTCGAACACCCAACATAGCAATTTATTCAAGGCAAAGTCTTAAAATTGGTATAGTGCACATCAAATGCATACTAATTAGCAATTTCTTTTGAAGGCTCCATCACTTATTAAGGGTCTCCTTTTCCATATGTTCATCATGCCCCACTTCACCCTTTAATTACAAAACAGCACTTTCAACTAATTGTGAGAAGGTATATTGTGCCCGGAATCTGTATTAAACACTATACCTTCTGAGGCCTAATTTAGGGTCACATTGAAGGCAGACAGATAAGCAGGCAGAAAAGCTCACAACTGTCGTCTGCAATTTTAGGCATATTTGGGCATTGCTTAGGAGGAGCACTTTATTTAAGATGGCAGTTATGGCACTCATCAGTGGGCATTACAACAAGCCGTGGGTAGAAAGAATAGCATTAATCTTAGGTTAATAATTGGGATCTTTTCTAGTTTGAGAGGAACTTATATGAAACCAACAAACACATGATAATATTTTTATCGTAGCAATTTCTTCGTCTATAAAGGGACCACACAATTCTGTAAGGCCAATAATTTGTTACTGGATTAAATGTCTAGTCATTTAAATATATGTATCATATAGAATGGAAACTTTTGTAAAATACAGTTCCTGAATGATACTTAAAATAAATTCTTCCTCTCTCATGAAATGTTTTCCTTTATTAAAACTCAGAATCTTTAAGCCACCCAGGTATCCCTAAACTTCATCCCAGTGATAGGCCTGTCACATACGGTCTGTTATTGCTAATCTTGCTACAATACTAGATGAGAAGAAACTGGTCAATGCCTTCCTCTAGCCCTTTATTTCCACAGAATTTTCTAGATAATTTAATGGAAATCCTTCTTATGGTTCTGGTGCTCACAGAAAGAATTGATGGAAGTTTAGGATTCAGGTGTACTTAGGCTGCAAAGTGAGGACTAAAGCCACACTGCTATTGGATTAGGGGTGGCAAAAGGGCAGGTAAGAGATCCACACTTTTTAAGAGATGTCCATTTTTGGAACTGACAATTTTTAAATGTGATCTCCATGGAAACAAGTCCCACCACACTCTAGTGAGCTTGACTTCATCAGATGACAGTAGAATCCTATAAATACTCCACAAAACCAGTTAGATCTAACTATTTTTAAGAATGCTTCGAGGCAGTTTTCAAAGCCACCCCTATATTTGCAGCTGATGGATGAAAGAGATGGGAAGAATGTGAATGGCAAAATAGGTATAGACTCTGCTTTTGTTCTTTAGAAAATAATTCTAAGGACTGTAGGGCAGCCCCTTTGCTGATTACTGTCTTCAGCCAAATATCCTTGTTTAAACCAAAAGTGCATCTCTTTATGACAGTTACTAACACTTTAACTTCTAAGGTCTCATATTCAGAATCCCCTTGCTTTAGGTTGTGCTTCGGTGGGTTACAACCAAGGATTTTTAATCTCGGTTTCTGAGTATTATGACCTCAGTCAGATTTTGAGCTTTCTGAGTCTCAGCTTCCTCATCTGAGACACATGAGGGGAATCACACCTTACTTCAAAGGTTTGGGTTAAATCTGATGATACACTTGTATGTGAGCATACTGGAATGGCATGGAACAGAGATGAAGGCTAAAATGTTTTCCTTCCCTTCCCTTCCCTTCCCTTCCCTTCCCTTCCCTTC
>PVKM010040401.1:0-13465 GCA_004027735.1 Carollia perspicillata
TTTAATTTATCTTACAATGGAAGCTGGCTTTGGGAAACCTACATATGGAGTAGCTGGAAGCAGTTGATGGGGAGGTGAGAATATTGGCCAAGGTTTGAAAGTATGAATAGACACGACAAAGAGAAATTGGCAGCACCGAGGTTGGGCTGACTCTTCTTGGGAAGGGGAGGCTGAGAAGAGAAATGTAACTTCAAGGCGAGGATGAAAAAGTCAAAGCGTCACTGCTGATGTGAGCTGCTACTCAGGCCTCTTGGTTGCAAGTGGTAGAATCGGACTACTTTCAGCGAGAAGACTTTCTTGGAAAGAAGCAGTGGTATTCACATAGTGACAAATAGGAGTGGGGCTGCTAGACTTCAGAGGGTGCTGGAATCAGGGTCTTGATGTGATCAGGACTCCATCTTTCTTTTTTTAAATTATATTTTATTGATGATGCTATCACAGTTGTCCTGATTCTTCCACCTTTGCTCCTCTCCACCCAGCACTCCCCACTCCCTCAGGCAATCCCCACTTCATGTCCATGGTTCATACGTGTAAATTCTTTGGTTACTCTGTTTCCTATATTTTTTTTACATTCCCATGGCTGTTTTGTAACTATCGATTTATACTTCTTAATCCTGTCACCTCTTCACCTATTCTCCCACACCTCTCTCCCATCCGGTAACCATCAAAACACTCTCCGTATCCATCATTCTGTCTCTGTCCTTATTTGTTTAGTTTGTTTTTTAGATTCTATTGTTGATATGTATTTATTGCCATTTTATTGTTCCTAGTTTTGATCTTCTTTGTCTTAAATAAATCCCTTTAACATTTCAGGTAAGAATTGTTTGGTGATGATGAACTCCTTTAGTTTTTTCTTGTCTGGGGAGTACTTTATCTGCCCTTTGATTCTAAATGATAGCTTTGCTGGGTAGAACCATCTTAGCTGTAGGTCCCTGCTTTTCATGACTTTGAATATTTCTTGCCAATCCTTTGTAGCCTGTGAAGTTTCTTTTGAGAAATCAGCTGACAGTCTTATGGGAACTCCCCTGTATGTAACTAACTTCTTTTCTCTTGCTGCTTCTAACATTCTCTCTTTATTTTTAAACTTTGATATTTTAATTATGATGTGTCTTGGAGTGGGCCTCTTTGAATCCACCTTGTATAGGACTCTCTGTGCTTCCTGGACGTGCATGTCTATTTCCTTCACCAAATTAGGGAAATTTCCTTTCATTATTTTTTCAAATAGATTTCCAATTTGTTGCTCTTCCTCTTTTCCTTGTGGCACCCCTATGATGTGAATGTTGGACCTCTTGAAGTTGCCCCAGAGGCTGTTTATATAATCCTCATTTTTTTTGAATTATTTTTTTCTTCTTGTTATTCTGATTGGTTGTGTTTTGCTTCTTTATATTCCAAATCATTGATTTGATTCTCAGCTTTATCCATTCTATTGTTTCTCTGTAAATTGTTCTATATTTCAGTTAGTGAATCCTTTGTTTCTGACTGGGTCTTTTTCATGCTGTTGAAATTCACCTCACTAAATTTCTTGAGTATTCTTATAACCAATGTTTTGAACTCTGCATTTGATAGATTGCTGATCTCTCTTTTGTTCAGTTCTTTTTCTGAAGTTTTAAACTGTTCTTTCATTTGGGCCATGTTTCTTAGCCTCCTCATTTTGGCAGCCTCCCTGTGTTTGTTTCTATGTATTAGATAGAGCTGCTATGACTCCCTGTCTTGGTACTGTGGCCTGGTGTAGTAGATGTCTTGTAGGTTCCAGTGGCACAGCCTCCCCTATCACCCAAGCTGAGTACTCGAGGTGCACCCTTCATGTGGGCTGAATACACCCACCTCTTGTAGTTGAGACTGGATTGCTGTTTGCAGGCCAAAGGGAAGGATTTACCCAGGCCAGTTAGCTGCAAGGACTGGCTGTGACCACTAACCACCAACCTCCTTCCTCCATGGAGGGTCAACCACACGGAGGCAGGGTGGTGGTGCAACAACATAGTCTGTAGCTGTCACTAGGTGTGCAGGCTCTGGGGTTTCCTGGGTGGTCAGGCCAAAATCAGCCCCCACCTGTGTTTTGCCTGGGGCTGCCCTGCATGAGCCATAAAGCAATCTGAGATGGCTGCTACTTGTTCTGGGCTTGGAAATTCCCAGGCAAAGCCAATCTGTGAATCTCGGTTCTCTGCTGCTAGTGCTGGTCCTGGGGCCACTTAGCAAGAGATATGGGGGCTGGGGACTCACAGAAGCCAGTTGTTGCTTGTTTGAGAGGATTTATGAAGTTGTGAAGCATGAGCCAAAACAGCCATTCATATTGAAAAACCTCTGGTAAGAGCTTGGGTGGGCTCATAATTTGGGTGGGATAGAGTCTCAAGGGATCTCCAGCGCAGGACAAACAATGTTAGCCAGGTTGGTGGAGTCTCAGATATGGCACTTACTTGATGGCTCTGTGGCTGTGTTGAGGGAGGGCTCAGAGAAGGGACAGTGGTCTCTGCCTGCCTTTCTGTCTGAGAGAAAGCTGTCCCCCCCAGCTCTCGCCTTGATGCCAGACACTTCAGTTCCTCCCTGTGTGCCACCAGTGCCTTTCAAGCTGCCACACTGGTGCTGGAGCCCAGAGGGAGTGAGTCTGAGTAGGTCTGTTGGGGGTTCTTTAAGAGGAACTTCTTGGGCCTCCGAAAGTTTCTTCCACTGACTCAATCCCCGGTGATGTTAGCAGTCAGAGGTTATGGGAATTTATGTTTCTGGCACTGGAACCCTGGGCTAGGGGGCCAGGTGTGGGGCTGGGACTCCTTACTGTTAAGCTATCGCTTCCAAATTTTTAACTATCACATGTGAATGTGGGACTAGCCCATTTCACATCATTGCCCCTCCTAGCAGCCTGGATGAATGTAGTTTCTCTAATTCCATAGTTGTCAGACTTCCTATCAACTCAATTCCTGACGGTTCTGAGTAATGGTTGTTCTATATTTTAGTTGTAATTTTGATGTGTCTCCATCTTTCTGTTATATCTTCAGTGTTTATGTATCGACTTTGGTCTGTTCTACTGCAGAAGAGCTTCTTCCGTATGTAGGAAATGTCGTCCTTAAATTCTCCCCAACCCTTTACATTATGACCTTATCACCTCAGAAGGTATATCCCTTTCTCTTAGGCTCAATTTGGAAAGTTTCAGGAAAGGTACCTTCAGTTGGCACCCTGGGCCAATTGAAGGAGACAAGACAGGTGAGATCTGGAGATTGGCTGACACGACATATTTGGAGTAGGGAGGAAAGATAGTTCCCTGGTAAAGAATTATTCTTTAAGAAGAAAGCAAGCATGCAAAACAGCACTTAAGCCCTCGTCTGTCAGCTATATATGCTCCTGGGTAAAGGTTTCCTTGGTGATATCATTGGAAATGGAAAGTGAAGGCACTTGGAAATAGTTCTGCCAGATCCTGCTTCGCTGCTTCTAGGACGCCTTCTCTTGAGTCCACTATTCTGGGACAGATGTTGTTCTCTTGGCACATCTGTCACCCCTTGCTTTTCTCTTATATCTCTTGACTCGTTGAATTACGATGATGTGTGTGTTTCTGTACCTGTCTTCCTTTCCTGGCCGGGAGCCCTGCAGGACGGGGAGTATGTCATGTTCTCTATAACACCCGCAACACCAACTGTAGAGATGGATAAATGGTTGGTTGTTCTTGGGTCTTTCGAGATACTGCAAACCTCACTTAAAATTTTTTACTGCTCTGCATAAAATGAGGTAAAAAAAGAATGGAGGCTGCTTTGTTCCTCAGCAGGAGGAGAGGATGAAAGCAGAAGTCACCCATCTGCCTCCGACATGTCCCTTCTCTCAGCCTCTCCCGGTACTAAGAGTCTAAAGGAGAGAATGCAGGCTGCTGATCCTCTCATGCTTAAAATCAACCACGTGTCCAACAAGGTCTCTGGGGAGTCAGGGGACACCCTTTTAGAGACTTCATGAATTGCTGGCCTTGGCTACCAAGCAAGATGGCAAATTCCACCGGGTTATGAGGTGCAAGTACCTTGGTTGGGTCCCCTTTTCCCTCTCCTCCATTTCCCTTGCCCAGATGTGGCACCAGAGACTCACTTCTCCCTCTCTGTCTCAGATAGGCTGTTAATTGGTTTATATTAGTATTACTTCTTGGTCAATATTCCTATCCAGAAGACATTTAGAGAAATCCCTACATTCCAAAGGCAACATTTTATAAAGCTTTCCAATGGGTATTTTCATCTTTTTTCATTATATAAAATATTAAAAAATGCATCGGCACTTACTTTTGTAGCAGGCAAGAGAACTATAAAGCACAGAACCCCCTATTAAAAACAAAGCAAATAAAAGGTAGTGACTGCGATGTTATCACCTCCAGGACAGCTCCGTCCCTCGCCTCTCCTCTGCGATTACACTTTCCGTAAATGCATAGACCGTTCACTGCGTCTTCAGTCACTGTGTAGCCAAGCCACATGTACTTCACTCTCATAACGTGCCTCGTAAATCAGCCACACAGCTCCTTAATAATTTTGTTGGTCTTCTCTGAATTTCCTTTACATGTCCCTTTTCTGGGGCCGCAAGGAGTTGGTAGAAGACAAGGTAATTCCCATTATAGGTTAGGCAAACCAGCCCTGCATGGTGTTCAGTTATACGGCTAATTTCAATCGCACGCGCTTGTTTTTTTGACAGACCCCTTGATGTTTTGCTTTCCCAGAAACAACAAAGGGCACAGAAGAAGCAGTGATGGGAGGTGAAACAAAGTATATAATTTTTAGTGCTATCCCCTTTGGGATAAGAATAAGATCTAGCTCCATAAATATTTTGTGTACACTTGAAAAGAAAAGTATTTAGTCATTTTCAGAATGGAAATACTTACCGAACTGCCTCAAGGGATTAAGGGATTTTTTTAGGATGATTAGATGAGGTAGTACTTATACTTTTTAAGAAAAGTTTTCATTTATTTATTTGTTTAGAGAGAGAGGGAGGGAGCAAGAGAGAGAAAGAAATCTGTATCAGTTGCCTCTCCACGGCCCCAGCTGGGGACCTGGCCTTCAACCCAGGCACGTGCGTGCCCTGGCCAGGAGTTGAACCAGAGACCTTTCTGTTCCTGGGGCAAGGCCCAGCACTGAGCCACACCAGGCAGGGCAGCACTTATGCCTGTTTAGGAGACTCTGGCTTTTAAGAAGCACTTTTAAAAAAAGCTAATTACTTTTATTGTTGTAGTTGTTTTTTTCCTCCACCCAAGAACACAATATTATTTAATTTTTGAAAAGCCCTTTTGCAAGATTAGTATTTCCTCATGGAAATCTTGTTTTAGCTTGTTAAATTTGTTCTAAAGTATTTTGCTGTGGCTACTGTTTTGACAATATTGTCTAAAATATTTATTTGTTATGTACCTTACATGATTAATTTACTGAAATTTATCATTAGTTCCTCTTTCTTTCCTACATTTATTATCTTGCAGTTTTAGCAACACAATGGTACTGGATACAAAACTAATAATTTATAGCTTATATTTTTGAACATTTTATTTATCATTTCTTATTCTCGTTTTATTGCATTTCTACAAACTTTCAAAATAACGTTAATAATTGAGATGGTAGCAGATGTCTTTGTCTTCTTTCTGACTTTTATGATAATTCTAGTATTTTATCAATAAAGGTCTTGTTAACTATTGCTTTGGAGAGAACCTTTAAAATCAGTACTGTTTATTGAGTTTTACTGAATACATTTTCGCATCTTATTATGTAAATATGTAGAAGTTATGTAAATTTTTTCATTGAATTATTTATATTTTTAATGAATAGAATTCTTAATATTAAATCATCTTTGTGTTATAGAAAAGAATGAGTTGGTTATTGTATTTATTGCTAAGTTAATTTATTAGTTTTTGTTTAGGATTTTGTGTTCAGATTCATAAATGAAGTGAATTTATAGCTTTTTATGTTTAATCTTTAAGATTTGATTTTAGCTTATGAAAATGAATTAAAAATTTCTCTTTCTTTCACTTGTGTTGGAAGAGTTTCTTTTGCCTGGAAATTATTTGTTCTCCAAAGTTTGAAAAACATCACTGTAATTTTTATAAATGTTTCATAGAATTTGAAATATTTTCTATGGTTATAATATTGTGTATATGTACATGTATTTAATTAACATTATTACATATATTATTAAACTCCACCAAATCAATAATTCTTCACATATTTTTTATTTATGAGAAAGGATTATGCTGATATTTTTAATGAAATTTATTTATTCATATTCTTTGTGCATTTATAACCATTTTAACATATTAAAAGTCCAGGGTACATGAATTATTTTTATAATACATTAAAAAATTTTTCAATATAAAATATTTCCTATTGCATCCTTAAATAATTTCTACTTAGATTCTATTTTGTCTGATATAAATATTACAACTTTCACTTTTGTTTTTCTGATATATTTTGATGATTCATTGATTTTTTCAAACTTCCTGTGTCATTTTGTGTTATGTATATATAATTTAGTATTTAAAAAACATACAGCAATGGTATCATAGTTTAATTATTTTCATTAACTTACCCATAGACTCCAGTATTTTAACACATTTATGTTTAGTGTTAAAATTGACAAGATTGTTTTTGCTTCTTGTAACTTATTTTATGTTCTCTATTTGTGATATCTTACTTTTTTCCCCCTTGTTTTTATTTTGTCTAAATGAAGTTTTTTTGTTTGGTTATTTTTATCCAAACCCCCTTTCCCAAGTGATTTAGTGGGTAAATAATTCATTTTTATTTTACTAGTCATTATCTTTAAGTGAAAATGTTTATTTTATATTACTTAGCTAAAGAATGAGTATTAGTTGTTTTCTCCTAATGAGATTGGGGATATACCTTATTACTAGGCTTAAATTGTGTTTTTATAGAAATTTTATATTATATGCATTTAATTATAACAGTAAACTTGCATATTTGCATTCTATAATTATATTTAAAATAGCTATTTACATAACATTGTCTCTAATGATAACTTCAATGATGACTTCCAATTCTTCTATGCCTTGACTTCCCTTTTTTTGCTTTCTTCACGTTGATTCATTTCTTTGTTTTCTACAGGGATAGATAAGTTGTATATTTGCCAAAGACCCTTTGCGCATGAAAAACTCCTTTGCAGCTGAAGGACAACTTGGCTATATATTTCGGTAGAGCTGTTACTAACACTAACCATATACTGATTTGTTCAGCGCTTCTCTGAGATAGCACTTATCATTACCCCACTTTGAAGATGGTATGACTGAAGCACAGGAAGCTGAAGTAACTTGCCAAAGGTTAAACCCCTGGTAAGCAGAGTCAGATTTGAAATCAGGCAGTTTTGTTCCAAAGTCTATACTCATAACCACTATGTCACATGATCCATTAGAGAGTCATTTGTAGATTATTGTTTGTCAGTATTTTGAGATGTTATTTAATTGCCTTTTGTCTTTTAGAAAAGTTACTACTGAAACAAGTTATATTTTTCTTCACTGGAAGGTAAATTGTTTTTTTTATTTCTCTCTGCTCGGATGCAACATCAAACTTTTGGCCTCTGTGCCTTCTGTTCTGTAACATTTTTGTGTGTTCAGACTTAATCTCAGAAAAGTTTTCTTCTAGTATTTTATTCATTTTATTGTTTCTGCGGTGTTGACTTCTTTTGGAATTCCTCTGTATGCAGTTCCCGACTCCTGGATCTGTACTTTGGCCACACCTTTATTTAATGAATACTTACTGATTCTTCTACCAGGTGCCAGACACTGAATACAGCGATGATGAAAACATGGTCACTAACCCATTCATCTTACAGTCTAATTAGGGGCAGGCACATCTTAGAGAATGAAATATTGTAATTGTAAATGTCATTTAATGCAAAATCTGAAGGATGAGGAGACATTGGCCGGTTGAAAGAGCGGATGGGTGTGTTGGGAAGAGCTAGCAGAATGAATGAAGGCTCCAAGTGGGGTAGACCTGATGGATTCTAGGGTCTGCTAAAGGACAGTGAGCGATGGAGAAACCATTGTGAAATGGGGCTGTCCATAGAGTTAGAACATAGATTATGTGTGTCTGTGCAGTCTCCATTGAAGCTTTTTGCTTTTTAACAAAGGAAAGCCGTGAAAAATTTCAAAGTAGTGGAGTTAAATGATTGACACATAATCTGACTTGGGAGTTGACTGGATGGAGGAAGAGGGCATGTAGGCAGGCTACCTACAAGGCCATAGCAGTTGTTTAGGTAAGAGGTGATGATGGACTGGACCAGAATCTGGCAGTGGAGATGGAAAAAAGAGAAAAAATTTCAGCAGTGCTTACAAAATAAATGCTGTGTATTTATGAGTCAGGGAGACATTTTATGGTAAAAATAAGATTCTGAGGACCTACTGTATTGGACTGGGCTAGGGTTAGGGCTAGAGGTATACCTGAAAAAGTTCCTGTCTAAGGATTTTTATTTTCTCATGAAGGAGTACAATAGATGAGGTAGATTGCTGAGAGTAAGGGAAGTGGGAGAGTCAGAGATTTGAGGAGACTGGAAAAGGTTTGAATTTGCTGAAAGAGAAAAACTGAGTAGAGAGACTTAATACGATCCTAGGTAGAATTGAGAGCCCTGCTGGGATTAAAGACCTTGAATTTATGGTGGTACTCATCTTCAAACTGACAGAGGCGCAAAGAGTTCAGGCATTAGATGCTGACAACGATAGACCATGCATAGTAAGGAGGAGGAGGTATGTGAAGTGAGGAGAGTTAAGTGTAGAGAGAAAGTGGAAAGGATTGCATGTGTCAAGGCCCTGAGGCACAAGAGTTTTGGAGTGTGTGAGGGACCCTGAAAAGTCCAGATTGGGCATACTGCTTCCAGGCTACAGGCACAGGTTAGCTTTTCTTTAACTCAGCACCTAGCACAGCGCCTCTAGTGCCCATCCCAATGCCTACACTGTTGTAAGGCCTCAATCAGTATTTGCTGAATACACCTACCTGGCTTTATCTGTGTTGTGTCTAGCAATTTTCCTTCCAGTTTTCTGTCCTCTAGATGGCACTCTTCCATAGTTTACAGAGATGATTCAAGCTTTTGTCCTGCTTAATATTGGAAAAATTACTTAAATAGTATTTTGGATCTCAATTTCCTCATCTGTAAAATGTAAGCCTAATAATAACACCTACTTGATAGGTCATTGTAAGATTTTAATCAAGTAAAACGTGTACAGCGTTCAGCTTCTGACTTGACACCTATTACTGAATGTAATTACTAATTTGATTGTTGTTATGGACATTATTTTAGCCTATGAGATTGCCTGTGTTCACATCATTGTCTTGCCCAGAAATCTTTCAACTGATATTGGGCATTTGTAATTTGGAAAACACTGAACACCCTTGTCCCATGTTAATTGTATCCTGAGTTTTCTTTTGAGAAACTAGCCCATCCCGATTCTGAGTCTGGGTGTTCTGAGTGGGACGTCTACTTCATTTACAGGGTAGCAACCCTGGACACTTCTGTCAATACCACATTGCATCCCCCTGATCACAGCGGGTCAGGGTGTCCAGCCAGAGCTAATGAAACATTCAATGCTTTGGGGACTTTTTCTCTCCCTTGTGGAAACTGTGAGAGGAGATCATCACATTTCTCCAAAAGAGTATGAGGTGAGGTCATGAGGTCTGCATCCGTGGAAGCCATGCTGTTCCAAAGACAGCTCCGAAGAAAGGGCCTTCAAGGGGAAGCTGAGGATCAGGCAGAGAACACAATGCAGAGATACTTTAGAATGAAGTTCTGGGTGATAGGATGGTTTTGAGACCCTGGATGCAATCCTGCTTGAACCTGGTTGTACTTCTGCTCTTTTCTGGCATGTGAGCTACCACCTTCCATTTATTGTGGGAACAAGTTTAAGTTGGGGTTTTCTTACTTGCAATATCCAATCTTAACTGACAAGACAATTTTCATTGAGAATGAGATTTGTCCACCTTATGTTAAATGTGTGTTGATAAAAATAGAATTACTCTTTTAACATTTTACCTGGGAATTTCATTACTAGACTAATCAGTGGATGCTATGCTAGTAAGTATATATAGGTTCATTTTTTTCCAGTATAAGACAAACTCTAGGACAATATAGTGTTTTACAAAATCAGTGGCTCTTAATTATTATACTTTGATTCTTGTGGGCTATTTCTGGGTAAATTATATTTGTATATACAAATTAGTTTTATTCTATGGCTTGTTTTACTTTTAATGTAAAATAAAAACATTACAGAAATCTGTTATTAACCAGCTTATTTTAAAGCCGAGTCCAACTTTCTGCTGTTTAATATCTATTATTTCTTTTCTATATCTCTATTATATCCAAAATTGGAAAGATCATGGTTTTGATTACACACAGAGGAACATTTGAAATGGAAGCAATTTTGGAACTGAACAGAACTGAGTTCCGATCTCAGCTCTACCACATGCTAGCTCCGTGAAACCGGACTAGTTATTTAACTCTGAGCCTGTTTGCTATTGTTTTTGTTTGCTTGTTTGTTTGTTTGAAAATTGTCTATTACAGCATCTTCCAGGGTAAGACACAGTGGGGAATACTGAGACAGCACATGTCAAACTTCTAGTGTATTTTAAGATTCCTAAAGGCTCATAACAAGTATTATTTCTTTTTTTCCCAATTAGTACACTTAGATGTGTCTCCCAAAAGTTCAGCTAAGAAGGCATGCCAAGCAGATATATTATTCTTTGGATTAGCAATATTAAAATTTCTTAATTTACTAATTTCTAAACATTCAGTGAGAAGGAGCCAATGTGCATTTAGATTAAATCTTGTTCAATGCTAATTCGAGGTCAGGTTTAAGAATCACTCAAACTGGCCCATGAATGGATAATGATGGAAACGCCCTATTTCTTAACACGCTGTACATGTAGAATTACGGGGCGCTCAGAAATCCACTGAATCCCTCTAGTGTCGTAATAGCCACACATCAGTTTTTCTGTGCATTGTTCCAGTTCCACTGGAGAACTTTGGCTTCAGGTTTCTTCATTTAGTTTTAAGCTTTATGTTATTGTGTGTTGCTAACTGTGTGGCTCATAAAAAGGAAATTGAAAAAATATGCGCGCACGCAGGCTGCAAACTGCGGCCTGCCCATTTATTTCATGGGAGCGGAGAGAAGCCGCTCCCCTTAATTTTATCCTTCTGATTGAAGCGTTCTCAACATTTGGATCCCAAATTCGAAGGCAGAGTTTTGTTCTTCACAGTGTTTTTGTACGGATTTCATGATGGTTTTCAAGCGAAATAAATTTTGCTTCCTTCTGGACCGCAGTCCTAACTTTGACAATCAGAAACCATTTTAAAATCTCCCCGTTACACGCCCTGCCCAGTGGCTTGCTTGGTGGCCACGGCATCTTCATGCCAGTTGGAGCCGTCCTCGGTTCCCAGCTGGACAATGAGCTGAAGTAGCTAAGGAACCTTCTTAAACAGAGGGATAAACATATCCACGTTCAAATGGGTCTGAATACGGGTATAATTGCATGAATGACTTAGCTATTCTTTTTTGTTGTTTACGTTGAAGTCAGGAGGCAGAAACAAGCTCCTGAAAGTTAGTGAAGACAGAAGTGGGGTGACAAGGGACCATGGCCAGAGAAGTGTCTTCTTTGTAATGAATGATAGGTGCAATTTATGACGAAGGGGCAAAATGGCTCAGTGGTGGGAGGTGTGGGCTCAGCTGCTGCTGGGATGGAACCCGATCTGCCACTTACTAGGTGAGCGGCGTTGGCAAGGGAGTGTCCCTGCGGGCCCCTGTGAAGTGCAGAGAAGAACTGGGACCTAACTCCTGCATCTTGGAAGGAGAGAGAGAGGCAAATAAGATAAACCCAGAACAGTGCCCGGCATAGTGTAAATGCCCCAAAGTGTTGGTTTTGGTTATTATTGTTGGTTTCTGGATCTTTAATTTAACAATATTCTGAACAAAAAGTTTCATGTAAATAAATAAATTCAACATGTGTTGACTAAATACAAATAAATACAATTCCCGGGATTCTAGTAAATGCGATCATGTGGAAATCAGTGAGAAGACATTTTATATTCATTTATATTCATTGAAATGATGATTGTTGGGTGTCATGGAAATTTTACAGAAATGTTCACTTCAGAAATTCCTAAGCACAGTAAAAAACACTTCAGAAACAGCCTCAAGGAATAAGAGGGCAAAAATCATTTTGACTTCCAAGAAGTGTTTCTGTTATTCTCTTGTAAACCGAATCTTCTGCCTCGGTCTAGCTATTCCAGTTCTCTCCTTACCTCCTTTCTTAACCACAGTTCTCGAAAGAATGAATCATCTCTATTTGAGGTTATAATCGATTACCTGCATTTTCTCTTGGGCCCAAGGTAGCCTCATGCCACTGCTCCCCAGCAGGGGATCTTAGGAAGCCAGGGGAAAACCGGGAACTGCTAAAACCCAGCAAACCTTCTTAGTTTTTACTGATGGATGCTTCAAAGCACCACGCACTGTTGGCTCCCCCTTCTTTCTTCAAATTTGTCCTTGGCTTTTTTATTCTATTTTTTTCTGCCTCTCTATGTACTTGTTAATCTTCATAAACATAACTTTTTGCAGCAGTTTTGTCCATGATTGTATTTCTTAGAATTTTTATATCACTCCCTCTTAGACTCTCCTTCATTGATTTGATCCAAGTGAGTAAGTCCAATTTATATCTGGCTGTTTATATTTCTGTCTCCTAGGTACCATGGTGCCCCACAATTATCTCAAGGTTTCTCTGACCTCAATTGAAATAATATTTTTCTTCCCATTTCCAAAGTTGCTTCTATATTAATCTTTACTTAGATGAAATGACGACCATCGACATGCTTAACCAACTTAGAAATCTTGAAAGCACACTAAATTGTTTCCTTTAATTTTCACAGTTCCCATTTCTAAATTACTTGACTCTGTCCTTTTCTTTATATCTGCAGTGCTATTACTTAGTTTTATTCTTTTTTTTTTTCATCTTTCACTTACCTTATTACAACAACCCCTACATTGTAGGGCAAGAAAGACCATAAGGGTAACAAGAACATTGAATTTTCAGAGAAAAAGAAAACTTAGGTAAGTAAAACTTTAATGTAAAGTAGGAAAAAACTTTGTGAAGTGGTATTTACTGATGGCCATTCTCCCACTCTGGGAACCTCAGAAATTGCCCGATGCTCCCATTCCAGCGTGCTTACCTTGAATCCCCATCGATTCCCGTGGATTAGCTCAAATCTTCCCATTCATTTTCTTAACACTCTACTGAATGTTTATTATTTTAAAATAAATGTTTGTTGATTTGCATTTAAAGATTCTGGAGCTTGTTATCTATGATCTAGACCAACGATTTTCACCCTTTTTTCATCTCATGGCACACATAAATTAATGACTAAAATTCTGCAGCGCACCAAAAGAAATACATACTTTTTGCCAATCTGCCAAGAAAACCCCATCGGTATAATTTGGATTCATTCACACTGAACAGCTATTGTTGTGTTGGCAATT
>PVKM010040402.1:0-13471 GCA_004027735.1 Carollia perspicillata
GCTTTGCTCTCTGCCGGTTTTCAGTCACTTCCCTCACTACCTATAATCAAATTGGGCCCTTCTAGGGCTGATTCCTGGATGGGTGGGTTTCTGTCCATTCTAGGACCCTGCTGGTCTCTCCAATGAACTTGCCTATGAGGCTGGGAGTTTCTCTCTCTGCTGTATCAACACCCCCACTCGTGTTTTCAATCAGAGGTTTGAGGCTTTATTTCCCTTCACTGGAACCCTGAGTTGTGCAGTCTGTCTCACTCCCCAGTTGTTCCCTCTAGTTTATCTGTATTTGAATGTGGGGACTGCCCAGTCTGCAATCGGCCACCTTGCCAGGTCTGCCAGCCACTGCATTGCGGAGAGTCCTCTCCTTCCTGTTTCCTGCTGGTCTGGATGGATGTTTCTTCTTTAACTCCTTGGTTGTCGGTCTTCCATATGGTTCGATTTTCTGTAAGTTCTGGTTGTTGGGTTTTTTTTTTGTTTTTGTTTTTTAATATGTTGTTGTCCTTCTTTTGGTTGTGCAAGGAAGCACAGTATGTCTACCTATGCCTCCATCTTTACCGGAACCTTCTATTCTTAAACTATCACTTTCACTAAAGAAAATCAGAAATGTTTATGTTTGGTGCAGTATTAATCTTACGTACAGAATTAAATTGCATCTCCTCAAATGAATTTTATTTTCATTCCCTTAGCCCTCCCCTTACCCTCTTAATATTACGTTTACTGTATTTTGTAATATCATTCAAATTTGTCTTCATTTAAACACTCTTTTGAGTCGTTTCTCTATATATTTAAATTTAAAGTATACTTATTTTTTAGAATCCAAAGAAATTGAAAGAAGAAAGTATGTGTGATGGGGGTAATTGAATGTAGGTGTTATTTCCTCAAGAACTAAAGATATCACAACCTCTGGACACACATGTTTTTCTCATTTTAAATTACCATTTTTTAGAAAAGACTATATCCACTTGTGTTTTACTGTTCTTCCTTACTAGTTTGGTTCAGTTTGGGCTGAAACTCTTCCTTTTCATATCAATTAAGAAGATTTAGGGAATTTAAGAGCAATTTATTTTCCTTTATAAATTACTTAGCTAACTTAAAAATAATATGTGAAAAATTAAAAATAATATGCAAAAAATTAAAAATAATATGCTGCAGTAACATATGCTGATTTTGCGTCTTTTCATTTTGAACTACACTCTCATGGTCAGCAACTTTTGTTTGTTGATGAATCGCTCTTGAATTGTAACCTACTTTTATTGTTTTGACTGGGAAATTTATCTATAATCAAGTGAAACAAAAATATGAGTATTACTTATAATCAAGAAACTTAAAATTTCAAAGGACTGAATTTCTTTGTATGGCATTGTTATGGAAAATAGTATGTGTATATTCATGTAAAAGATGGCAAGAAACTTTGAGTAATTAGTAATGATTAAAGGAGTAGTTAATAAGTTTGTATTCTCATTGGAGAAAGAAATTTTGTATAATTTCTTAGTAATCTGCTTTCAAATTGATAATCTCCTCTTTAATTATTAGTAAATAATGAAATATACGCAGTTGTGTGCCCTGACCTTGTTTACTTTCACTTTCATCTTGAAATGGCATTTTCTCAAACAATTAAAATGTATTCTACATTAAAATATTTTTCACATATTAATGTTATTGACTTGACTTCTTATTCACTTTACTGTTCATTTGGTTTTTTCATGTGGGAGTTATTGGTGCTTAAAAATGAATAGGTTACTATTTGTTAAATTAAGCTTTTTGTTGTTATCCACTAACTCTTACACTATGTTTGACCTTTAGTAGGTACTCATATGTTTGCTGATGAATGAATGAATCAATTGTATCAATAAACCCAAATTTTGTTAGAGGTTTCTACTGAGGAAGAGCAATAGCAGAGGAGCTGTTTGTTTCAACAGGGAAGAAGATGATTGAATGCTGGATTTTTCGAGACACCTAATTAGGGGACCAAAGTGAAATTAGATACCTTAAAATTTTTTCAGGTTAAGATTTGAAAAATATAGAGTAGCTACTTACAAAGAAGTAAATCCAGGGAATTGAAAATATTTAATAGGTGCTTTTGTATTTGATAGACTCAGACCAAACTATTACTTTAATATGAGATTTGTACACTTCTGAAAGTTAAATCTGAATCAACTTGTTTCTTGTGTGGGTTTTTAGGAGGTATAATAACACATAAAAGTGATTTGGAATTTAGTGAATCTCATTATGTAGCCCATTACTATACAAATTTTAATTACATCAAGAAACCAGGTAAATAGCCAGTTAGCCTATAAAGTAAATGTCTTTATTAATCACTACAGTAATGGTATAAATCATGTAGTTGTATTATTTTGACTGGTTCGAGAGGGAGTAGTATTCTATTAGTTAACCATTGGAAGTTTAAGGATTCGGGTAACCTCTGAGGTCATGACTAAATTTCTGCTACAACTGTGGCTTTGAGGAGGCAAGAAATCTGATTTTTGTAAGCTGGAATCTAAAAGTTTTGTTAAAGGAGCATAGGCAGAGAATCAGAGACACTTAATATACAATCATTTGACCTTTCTAAGTTTCTGGCTCTTCGGCTGTAAAATGAGAGATCCGCACTGCTCAAAGTTCCCTTCTGCTTCTATATCTGATTCTGATTCTTTGAGTACTTTGAATGCTTAAGCTGCTAAGGTGTTTTTTTTTTTTTTTTTACTCTTAGGTATAACAAATCAAGGAGTCACTTTTCATTCTTTGCGTTTAAGAATATTTACTTTTAAAGCTAGATTGTGCAAAAAATATTCTTGGCTTAAGCCAAAAGTCTCATAATGTAAGGAAAATTTTGTTAATGTTTTGTTAAACTGTGAAGATTAAACATTTTAAAAAACCTTTTCTCTATATTCCTATAGCATTCTTCTTTAAAAGACCTTTCCTTTTCAATATACAAATAAGATGCCATGTTTTTTTACTCTAAAATTTGTCAAAGAGGAATTAGTCAAAACTTTAAAGAGTCTTTCATTAAAAGTTTTGATAGCCATAATTGGAGTTGTACTTACAGTAACATTGAGGATTTGAGATATGTGAAAAAATTGGATCAAAGAGTATGTGAAACTTAAACTGAATAACTTGTTCAAGTCCAAAAGAAAGGGTAAAGGTAAAATTTTGAAATGTAACAAAAATGTTCAAAACTTACTTATTTTGAATGTTGCAAATGTTTGCCATTATAAGATGTGGTTCTTCAAGGTTCCCTTCCATTTCAAATTTACACTTAGTGAAAAAAAAGCCAAAGTTTTTTTCATTTTGGATTCTTCTGAAGCCTGTTAAGATAAATTTTCTGTTTAAGTTTAGAATTGAACAAAAACTTTGCAGTTTGAGAAATGAACATTTGTAATTTATGTCGATATAATGTATTTATCTTATATAAAGAGATCTCTTAGCCTAATAGGAAAATTTATTAAATTCTAGAAAAATTTAGTATTACTGTAAGTGATATTTACCTTTTTGTCATTACTGCAATACACTTAACACTTTTTTTGTTAGTCTTTACCCAAGTTCAGGGGATTGAACTAGCCTGTCGGGTTTATAGCAAAAAGTAAAAATGGATGGGAATGATGGTTGAAGCAGGTTCAAGCCAAGAGGGTGGTGGAATTAAGAGGCCCAGGAATGTTAGTATAGTACAAGATTTAAAACTTGAGTAAATATATTCATCACTGCCAACACTTGAATTGCCTGTTCTTCCTTTTTTCCTATCTCTGCCTGCTCCTCCTGCCTTTATTTCTGCCTCTTAAAATTATGTGACATTTTTCTATGGAGACCTCTCAATCTCATGAATTTCTTTTCTGTACTACCTCACTATTTAGTTTGTCTTCTTCTTAAGACATATGTGTGCAATTCAATTAAGATTAAAAACAAAGAGATAAATGTAATACAGAATGTAACAATAGATGTTTGTACAGGATGGCAATGAGCGTCAACCAAGTCAGTTAAAGGGCCTCCAGAGGAGATGATGTCTAACTAGCCTTTAAAACTGAATAAAGATTTCAAATTTCATTTCCTGAAGTCTAGAGCCATATAGCACCATTAATATAGTCATGTTGTCTTTCTCAACCAAACACACAGAAGATTATTTAAATGACCATTTTCTCAATCCTTGTGAGGATGCTACATAAATAATTTCACTGTAAATTTCTAAAAGAGAAATTAATTCATCACATGCAATGTATACTTTGGTTTATAAAGGCTTAATTTGTTTATAAAATCTATTTGAGGAAGGCTAGGTGGGTTGTGGTTTTCAAAAATCTCTCACGTACTTTAGAAACAGCAAGAAGTAGTGAAAAAAAAAACCAATATAATGAGGTGTTAAGTAATTTAAATTCTGGTCCCAGCTATGCCACTAAAAATTAATGTCACCTTGAGTAACATTAACTTGAGTAAAAAATTTAACTTCTCTGTTATATATTTATAGAATGAGAGTACTAAATTAGCCTGTTTCTAATTTAATCTTCACATGAATTTTGAATATCAGACAGAGCATATATTGTCTCCATATATTGTCTCAATTTTACAGATTAAGAAACTGAAATTCAAAGAAGTTGTGACTTGCCTAGGATTACGAAGTGATTAAATGATGAAGAATAATGAAGCCAGAATTAGAAATCAGGTCCTCACTATTTAGTACCCAGCCCAATTCCTTGTACCTGTTTCTCAGATTAAAGAATACTATTCAATGAGTGCATGGAGAGCTGGAATTTGAATTCTAATTTCTTGATATTTAGCCAAGTGTTCCCACTATAACAGGTATCTTTTTTTTCTTATTGACTTAAAATAAGAAAAACCTGGGTTCATGGCCTGGCTGACTGTTAAGCAAACAAAAATTTTGTTTTTGTGTGTGTAAGCTATGTAGACATTTTCTTGAAACGCCTAATCCTAAAAATGTAATATAAATTAAACCTGATTTCTTAAAGGTTTTCACTTTTCTTTAGATTAAAAGTGCAACTTTGCTTCCTTCTTAGCTTCATCATTATTAAATAAAAATGCTTGAAATTGGGAAAAGTACTGTGCCACGTTTTATACAGAGGAAGGAAACATTTCTGCTTCTTTCAAATAATTAGAACAAGAGATTTCTGTGAATAGTAAATTGAACATTTTGCAGCCATGTTTACTCAGAAGTCCAGGTATTCTTCAGTTTACTCTAATAAGTATTTATTAACTTTGTTTTACCCATTACTGAGTGGTGAAGATAGGGAAGAATTGCTCTCTCAGGGTGCTCCTAGAAAGCTAAATAAAGGCTTGTGGCTAGAAAGTTACTGTTTGGTATACCTAACTTCTTTTGTTCCCAGTAATGAAATTGGGTGCATATTAAAAGGTAAGTATATTTGTTTCCAAATGTATATGTGCTGGTTATACAGATGATGAAATACAGGAACAAAAGGTTGTTTTTAGAAAACCAAGTTCAATGCTTTGTAATAACTTAGAGGAAAGTTGCTGTAAGTATGTCATTGAGTTAAATGTGTACATACTTCTGTTAAATATTTACAGGGGGTGCCATAAGAAACTAGAAGGACTGATTTTCTAGTTCTCATATTGCTTTGTAAGTGTCTTTGTGTCCTCATTCTACACATAGTGAAAATCACAAACACACATTACTGGTGTGGTCTATAAAAGAAATACAGCTTGGAACTCTACTCGAAAAGGACCTTGACCCTACATAGAGTTTTTAACGAATATGCATTTTATATTTTTTAAAACTCAAGTAAAATGTGTTTTTTTAAATATATGTATCATTTGCCCTGACTATGTGGCTCAGTGGTTGGAGTGTCATCTTGTACAGCAAAAGACTGCAGTTTGATCCCTGGTTGGGCCTCCTATGGGAGGCAACTGATCCATGTTTCTCTCTCCCATCAGGGCGTCATGCTTTCTCTTTCTTTCTCTCTCTGTCTCTCTCTCTCTCTTTTTCTCTCTTTCACTCTCTCTCTACTTCCCCTTCTCCCTCTCCCTCTCCCTTTCCTCTCTCTCCAAAATCAATAAGCATATTCTCAAGTGAAGATTTTTAAAAAATACATGTATTTATCATTTAAAAATGATTTCTGATTAAGTTTTTTTGATTTAGTGGTGCCAATCTCATCCAATAAGGCAACTTCTGTATCAGCAATAATTAACTGGCAAGTGTAATGGAAAAAAAAGATTCCATTTAAAACAACATGATATTAAATACCTTAAGAATGAACACAACAGAAAAGTGTAGGATCTAGAGGAAAACAAAAGACCCGAAACTTTAATGAAAGCCATAAGAGAACAGTTTTGAATATATATGTGTATGTTGCATGATGGTAATTTATTGTATGAAAATTTGTCTTCTCCTCTCAATTGTATTCCCATTGGTAGTATTGATACAGGGTGCAGCCAAGAGGGGGGCCCCCAAAAGGGATTTGGAATGGGGCCCAGAACTCAAGGTGTCTAGGAAATATTAGAGAGACATATAAGATGTCCTCACCCCTTCCCCCACAGGTCTGAGTTGGGGGAAGGGACACATGGAGCAGGGCATGCAGGGCTGTTTTGTACAGCCACAGCCTTGCAGCTAATCCATGGTATGGTCATTTAACATATCCATGGCCTTTGGTGGGTCACTTGGATATGTTAAATAGCTGTAGCCATGCTTAGAGCCAGGGGGATGGAAGACCCTTCCCCCCCAAGATGTAAGTGGGGGGCAGGTCCCCTGAGTTACCGTGCCTGCGTGGGAGCTGGAAGAAGATTGGCTCCAGGATATTGGTCCATATCTGCCCAGACTCCCGATGGCAGCCCAGTAAACTTGGGATAATACAGGGATGCTGGCAGGTGTAACTGATTGTAGGAGGAGTCAGAAATGGGGGTATAGAGGAAGATTGGCGCAGGGATTTAAACCCAGACACGGCAGCCATTAGGGGGAACCATGCCAGCTTGGCGCGAGTACAGATCCCCTTGCAGCTTTGCAAGCGGGGAACCATGCAGTCTTAGCGAGAGTGAGGACCCCCTCACAGCTTTGGTGAAAAAGGGAACCACGAGGTTTTGCCAGAGCGTACACCCCCGCAGCTCTGGTGGAGCAAAGAAGATACTTTCCCTGGACAAATGAATACAAAGAACTCTTGCCACTAGACCATGAGAAGGTGCCACATGGCTTTGGATTAATTGGATATCCTGCCTGGACAGTGACACGGCTGATGGTGACAGCGGCCTGGAAGCAGGGACCTGTGCTCTTTCCCTAAGTTATGGTACCCTGAATTAGGGCAGGGGGGAGACAGGAGCTGCTGAGTGCATCTGTGGGTATCTTAAAGGACTTTGATATTTTAATGAAGATGTTAGGTCAGTACTTTAAGTCTGTATAGCCTTAAATAAACATTTCCTTTTCTTTTCACAAATCTCTGGCATTGAGAGATATCTTTCCAATTGGCAGGGGACACACGAGCCCAGTAGGTGGTCTGGATGGTATTAGTATACCATCCTCCAGAGTCCGGGCCCCTGTGTGTGTGAGATTGTTCTGTAACAGTATCTATGTCCCCATGCACTGATCTAAATCACTTATCAAACTTTTAAATGTTTCCTCAATTAATAGGTCAAAAGTGGTATGTTATTTAATTTGCATTTCTTTAGTGTTGAGTAAAGTTGAGCCCAGAAATACTTAGTGGAACATAATATATGATAATGTAAGTATTTCAAATTAGTGGAGAAAGAAAAATATGGACCATTCAATAAATGCAAACAGATCATCAGGATAGCAACTTGGGGGAAAAAGTAGACTTTAAATTACTATTTATACCAAAATAAATTCCAGCTAGATCAAAAATTTAAATGTATAAAAATGACTACTAAAAAATTTCATAAAATTTCTGGCAAAAATTTGAGTATACGTATAAAATGACAGTAGATTATTAAAGGTTTTCTAAGTACTATGTGAAGTCCATAGTTTTTTTTAAAAGATACATTTGACTTAATAATTTTGTTTTGTTGCAAGAAACAATGTAAACAAAGTAGGAAGAAAATGTCAGTTTGTCATACTGTACTTTATATAATAATTGACACACTTTTCTACAGAAGTGTATCAAAATAAAGCTGACAAAAATTCACAACCCATTCAAAAAAATGGGAAAAGTATCTGAACAACCATTTAATTTTTTTTCCTTAACAGAAAAGTGGTTTTCAGTCAGCTTTAGATACTCAAGTTAATATTTTTATTTTTAAATTTTTGGTCTTCAAAGTAAAATTGAATATACATTTGATTAGACTTCTGTTTCCTTTTTCTTTTTTACAAATGGCAGATTATTAAGAAATAGATCTATAAACATTGCAGAGACAGTTGAAAGCAGAAACACATTTGACATAAAGCATCTATGCAGATGTTTTGCTCTTAACTAGAATTCAAAGAAATAAACGGGCTCTTCAACAGCTACTGATATTCAAAGGTATATGGAAGAATTAATTTGTAAGATTCTAAGCTACCAGTATCCAGTCTCGGAACAAAATGTTCATAGTCGCTTCTCTCATTTGTTTACTAGTGTGATCCAATTTTAATCAACTGGTTTCACATTCTTGAAAAATTTGATTGTTTCCTATCAATACCAGAAGTCACCAATGCTAACTTAAGATTAGAATCAAAAGATTTGTAGGACTGACTACAAAAGGTGTTTGAAAGACACAACAAAAATCTGAAGATAGATCGAAAATTAGAATATCATATTATCATATCATATCGTATCATATCATATCATATCATATATCATAACATATCATAACAAAAGGCCCAGCCTTTTGTTGTTATTTTTAGTTAAAGTGGACTTGTTTGAGCCTAACCAAAAAAGGTTGCTGGATTGTCGTCCTCCTTATACAGATAGGGAAATAGGATAGGCATATTTAAATTTTTTTCCTGCTTATATTCTTTTCTCTGGGTGCACTAATATTTATTTGTTTATTCAATAGAAAATATTTACTGAGTGTCAGCTGTGTGCCAAGTGCTCTTCTAAGTACTGGGAATGCATCAGTGAATAAAATGAAATCCCTGAACTTATATTTTATTTGGGGGAGATAGGCAATCAATAAATAATCATGCAGTTGTTCATATGGTGATAAGTTCTCTGAAGAAAAATATGTTTAGGATGAAAAGGTGGATGTTTTGTATAGGGGGTTCTGGGAAAGGCTTGCTGATAAGACATTTGAACAGACACTTGAAAGAAGTGAAGAAATGAATCATGTGGATAATTCAGGGAATTAACCTTTAGAAAGGCCTTCCTCAGTCTGTATTTCCAGCTTCATCTTCCATAATCTCACTCATAAGGTTCATATCCCCAATATTTTCATGGCAATTGGAAATATCTAAGTAGTGTTTCAATTTGATAAAATTCTGTACATCTACTTTTGAATTTTGTTTTGCATGGCGCCTCATAAACTGGAATTATTTTTTGTTTGTTTTTGGCTTCTTGACAGTGCTCTTCAAGCTAAGTACTTCAGGAGAGTACCTATCTTTCATTTAAAAAGAACCCCACATCAACAGATCAATTTCAAGTCAGATCCCACCCTGACTTCTGTCTCCCTCTACAGTTTTTAGATTTGTATTTTACTCCTTAATGCTTTGGCTAGTACCCTGTTCCTTCAAGGGACTGAATGTCTCCTGAGTTCAGTTTCCCAGAGAGCAGTGACATCTGACAGTCTAGATCAACTGACTTCCTTGCCTTCTATTCATTATCTATTCTACATATGCTTGAATAAGCATATAGGATTTAAAAATACTTATATCCTACTTCTCTTTTCTCCATGATAATATGATATTCTAATTTTCGATCTACCTTCAGATTTTTGTTGTGTCTCTCTTTCAAAGAGTTAACTTTTGGCCTCCCTCTCATTTTCTGACATGACTATTATCGGCCTTACTGGTACCTGGAACCATGACTTCACTTTTCTCTAACCCAACTCTGCTAACTTTCTAAGCACATACAACATCATTCTCTAAATTTGATTTTAAAAATTAGGGAGAAATTTGTAGTGTTTTTTAAAAATATATTTTATTGATTATGCTATTACAGTTGTCCCATTTTTTTCTCCCCTTTATTCCCCTCTGCTCTGTAGCCCCCTTCCCACCATCATTCCCCTATCTTATTTCATGTCCATGGGTCATACATATAAGTTCTTTGTTTCTCCATTTCCCATACTATTATTAACTTCCCCATGTCTATTTTGTACCTACCATTTATGCTTCTTATTCCTTGTACCTTTTCACCCATTCTCCTTCCTTTCCCTCCCTGCTTATAACCCTCCATGTGATCTCTAGTTCTGTGAATCTGTTCCTGTTCTAGTTGTTTGCTTAGTTTGTTTTTGTTTTTGATATTTTAGGTTCGGTTGTTGATAGCTGTGAGTTTGTTGTCATTTTAGTGATTGTATTTTTGATCATCTTTTTCTTAAGTAAGTCCCTTTAACATTTCATATAATAAAGGCTTGGTGATGATGAACTCCTTTAACTGGACATTATCTGTGGAGCACTTTATCTGCCCTTCCATTCTAAATGATAGCTTTGGTACTTGTCCTTTACTGCCTGGCTTATTTCACTTAGCATAATGCTTTCCAGTTCCATCCATGCTGTTGCATAGGGTAGGGGCTCCTTTTTTCTTTCTGCCACACAGAATTCCATTGTATATATGTACCATAGTTTTTTGATCCATTCATTTACTGATGGGCACCTAGGTTGCTTCCAACACTTGGCTATTGTAAATTGTGCTGCTATGAACATTGGGGTGCATATGATCTCACCTTTAACAGGAACCTGAGCAACTAAACAAACAAGCAAGCAAAATATAGCCGAAGATATTGAAATAAAAAAGGGGATGACAGTATCCAGAGGGGAGAGGGGAGGGAATTTCAGGGAAAAAGGGAGGGGATTATAGGAACAAGTATAAAGGACACATGGACAGAAACTAGGGGGGGTGGGAAGGGGAGGGAGGGGGGAGCACTGGGGGGTGGTATGGGATGGGAGTAAAAGACAGAAAACTGTACTGAAAAACAATTAAAATAAAAATATTTAAAATAAATAAATAAATAAATGATAGCTTTGATGGATAGAGTAATCTTGGATGTAGGTCCTTGCCTTTCATGACTTCAAATACTTCTTTCTAGCCCATTCTTGCCTGCAAGGTTTCTTTTGAGAAATCACCTGACAGTCTTAGGGGCACTCCTTTGTAGATAACTGTCTCCTTTTCTCTTGTTCCTTTTAAGATTCTCTCTTTATCTTTAATCTTGGGTAATGTAATTATGAGGGGCCTTTGTGTGTGCTTCCTTGGGTCCAACTTCTCTGGGACTCTCTAAGCTTCCTGGACTTCCTAGAAGTCTGTTTCCTTTGCCAGATTGGGAAAAATCTCCTTCATTATTTTTTCAAACAAGTTTTCCATTTCTTCCTCTTCCTTTTCTCCTTCTGGTACTACGATTCATTTGGATGTTGCAACGTTTCAAGTTTTGCCAGAGTTTCCTAAGCCTCTCCTGATTTTTTTGAGTTCTTATTTCTTCATTCTGTTCTATTTGAATGTTTATTTCTTCCTTCTGCTCCAAACCATTGATTTGAGTCCTGTTTTCCTTCCAGTCACTGTTGATTCCCTGGACATACTCCTTTATTTCACTTTTCAGAGCCTTCACCTTTTTCTGAATTTTGTAACCATACTCAACCATTTCTGTGAGCATCCTGATACCAGTCTTTTGAACTGCATCTGATAGGTTGGCTATCTCTTCATCACTTAGTTGTATTTTTTTCTGGAGCTTTGATCTGTTCTTTCACTTGGGCTGAATTTCTTGGTCTCCGCTCTGTTATGTTGTAAAGGGCTGAGCCTTAGGTATTTACCAGGGCAGGGCAACCCAGGTCACTGGTGCTGTATGTGGAGGAGGGGTCAGAGAGGGAACAGTGCTGCTTGCTCTACTCCCTGCCAGTTTTCAGTCACTTCCTCCACTACTACCCACAAACAAATTGGGCCCTTCTGATGCTGATTCCCAGGTGGGTTGTTGTATGTACATTTTAGGATATTGTGGGTGTCTCCAGTGAACTCCTCTATGAGGCTGGGAGTTTCTCCGGCCGCATCAACTCCCACAGGTTTTTTCAATCAGAGGTTTTAAGGCTTTATTTCCCCACACTGGAACCCTGGGTTCAGTCTATCTTCCCAGTTGTTCCTCCCAATTTATCCACATGCAAATGTGGTACCACTTGGTCTGACATCCGCCACGTTGCTGCGAGTCCTCTCCACCCTGGCTGCTTGTCTCCACCCCTCCTAAAGGTCTGGGTGAACGTTACCTCTTTAACTCCCTGGTTGTCAGACTTCCATACAGTTCAATTTTTTTGTTTTTAAATTTTCGATTGTCCTTCTTTTGGTTGTTCGAGGAGGCAAAGTGTATCTCCCTATACCTCCATCTTGGCCAGAAGACTATATATATATATATATATATATATATATATAATATAAAATGTGTGTATATATATGAGAGAGATAGTTTTAATGTTCTTAAAGAACAATAATAAGAGAAATAGAAAAAGTAAGAAAAAAGATAACATAACTCTACTACTATAATAAATCAGCTGTTTATAGTTTTCTAGGTTTTATATTATGTTTTTAGATACAGCTAACATAACATTATATTTGTTTCAGGTATACAACACAATGATTCAATATTTTTGTGTATTGAAAAATGATTACCACAATAAGTTAATGTCTACCACCATACACAGTTACAATTTTTTCTTGTAATAAGAATTTTTAAGATTTACTGTTTTAGTAACTTTCAGCTATACAGAACACTATTAGTAACTATAATTACCGTGCTGTACTTAATTACATCTCCAGGACTTGTAACTGGAAGTTTGTACCTTTTGACTCCACTCATTTTTGCCTGCTCCCCACCCGCTGCCTCTGGCAACCACCAATTTGTTTTGTGTATCTATGAACTCAGTTTTGTGTGTATTTGTATGTTTGTTTCTTCCATGTATAAATGAGATCACACTGTGTTTGCCTTTTTTTTTATTTTAATTATTTTTCAGTACAGTTTTCTGTCTTTTACTCCCATCCCAGACTACCCCCTAGTGCTCCCCACCTCCCTCCCCTTTCCACCCCCCTTAGTTTTTGTCCATGTGTCCTTTATAGTTGTTCCTATAATCCCCTCCCTTTTTCCCTGAAATTCCCTCCCCTCTCCCCTCTGGATACTGTCATCCCCTTTTTTATTTCAATATCTTCGGCTATATTTTGCTTGCTTGTTTGTTTAGTTGCTTAAGTTCCTGTTAAAGGTGAGATCATATGGTATTTGTCCTTTATTGCCTGGTGTATTTCACTTAGCATAATGCTTTCCAGTTCCATCCATGCTGTTGCATAGGGTAGGGGCTCCTTTTTTCTTTCTGCCACATAGAATTCCATTGTATATATGTACCATAGTTTTTTGATCTATTCATTTACTGATGGGCACCTAGGTTGTTTCCAACACTTGGCTATTGTAAATTGTGCTG
>PVKM010040403.1:0-13456 GCA_004027735.1 Carollia perspicillata
GGTTGTGGAGAAAAGGGGACCCTAGTTCACTGTTGGTGGGATTGCAGACTGGTACAACCACTATGGAAAACAGTATGGAATTTTCTCAGAAAACTAAAAATGGAACTGCCTTTTGACCCAGCAATTGCACTGCTGGGATTATATCCCAAGAACCCTGAAACACCATTCCAAAAGAACCTATGCACCCCAATGTTCATAGAAGCACAATTTACAATAGCCAAGTGTTGGAAACAACCTAGGTGCACATCAGTAAATGAATGGATCAAAAAACTATGGTACATATATACAATGGAATTCTATGTGGCAGAAAGAAAGAAGGAGCTCCTACCCTTTGCAACAGCATGGATGGAACTGGAAAGCATTATGCTAAGTGAAATAAGCCAGGCAGTAAAGGACAAATACCATATGATCTCACCTTTAAAAGGAACTTAAGCAACTAAACAAACAAGCAAGCAAAATATAGTCAAAGACATTGAAATAGAAAAGGGGATGACAGTATCCAGAGGGGAGATGGGAGGGAATTTCAGGGAAAAAGGGAGGGGATTATAGGAACAAGTGTAAAGGACACATGGACAAAAAGTAAGGGGGGTGGAAAGGGGAGGGAGGTGGGGAGCACTGGGCGGTGGTCTGGGATGGGAGTAAAAGACAGAAAACTGTACTGAAAAACAATTAGGATAAAAAAAATTAAATTTAATTTAAACAATAAGAAAAAATAAAATAAAATCAATTAAAAAAAGAAAAGAAAACTGCTTGAACAGCAATTAAAATTTAAAAAAGAAAAATAAATAAAGAAAAAAGTTTCTAATCCATTTTTATTTTATTTTTGTATATATGTAAGACAGTGATGCTGTTTCATTCTTTTGTATGTCTGTCCAGTTTTCTTAACACCATTTACTGAAGAGACTACCTTTACCCCGTTGTATATTCTTGCCTTCTTTGTCATAACTGACCATATAGGTGTGGGTGTTTTCTGGGTTCTCTATTTTGTTCCAAGACTTATTTGCCGGTTTTTATGCCAGTACCGTACTGTAGTATGCTTTCATACCAAGTAGTGTTATACCTCCAACTTAGTTATTTCTCCAGATTGCTTTGACTATTCAGGGTCTTTTGTGCTTCCAAATAATTAGAATTGTTTGCTCTAGTTCTGTGAAAAATGCCACTGGTATATTTTAAAGATTTTTATTTACTTATTTAATTTTAGAGAAGGGAAGGGAGAGAGGGGGAGAAATGTCAATGTGTGGTTGCCTCTTGAATGCTCCCTACTGGGAATGTGGCCTGCAACTCAGGCACATGCCCCGACTGGGAATCGAACCTGCGACCCTTTGGTTCACAGGCCGGTGCTCAATCCACTGAGCCACACCAGCCAGAGTACCATTGGTATTTTGATAGAGATTTCATTACATCTGTAAATGCTTTGTGTAGTATGAGCATTTTAACAATGTTAATTCTTCCTATCCATGAACTTGGTGTAACATTTCACTTATTTTTATCTTCTTCAATTTCTTTCTTCACTCTTAGAGTTTTCTGAGTACAGGTCTTATACCTCCTTCATTGAATTTATTTCTATGTATTTTATTATTTTTTGATGCAATTATAAATATGATTGTTTTCATTATTTCTCTTTCTCTTATTTTGTTATTGGAATATAAAATGCAACAAAAATCTGAATTTTAATGTTGTGTCCTACTACTTTACTAATTTCATTTATTAGTTCTAATTGTCTTTGGTGTGATGCGGACACCGGCCCACAGTGTCCGCGTCATTATGGATGAAATGAGACATTCACATGGACTATTGAGTCCTGTGGAGGAAAAGGGCGGGCATGGCTTTTCTCTCAAGGGGAGCAAAAGCTGTGGCCCTTGCCATGACTGGCCTTTATTGGGTTTTTCGGCACATTACATGATGGTCCTCATTTACTATGCACAGGTTTGCTGTAGGTGGTTACCTTTTACAGAAAACAAAGGAGCCAATGCAGCTAATCACATCACAGAAGAGGGATATTTGCAAATGAAAAGGGCGAAAGTGGTTGAACCGGTTACACTGGTCCTAGGAAGGTTTAGCATGGTTTTTAGGAAGTTCCTTTGCAGTAAATGTTTGCCACAAATCCGGGTGAGGGAGTTTTTAGCAAAAAGCAAGACTCAAAGTGGCCTAGGTACATAGCAGGCCTGATCCCCCATGGGAGAACCTATCTGTGGGCGTGGGTCCTGTGCATCTCCCAGTGGGAGCTGGGCCCATGCCACGCAGAACAGTCTCCTACATTGGTGGAATATTTAGAGTTCTCTCTATACAGTATTATGTTATTTGTAAATAATGTTTTACTTCTTCCTTTTTTAAAAATAATTCTAACCCAAGGATACATTTATTGATTTTCAAGAGAAGGGAAGGGAGAAAGAGAGGAACGGAGAGGGAGTGGGAGAGAAAAAGGTATGAGGGGATGAGAGAGAGAGGTATGGGGGGGAGAGAGAGACAGAGAGAGAGAGAGAAACAGAAACATCAATGTGAGAGAGAAACATTAATTGGTTGCCTCCTGTATATACCACAACTGGGGGGGTGGAACTTACAGCCTAGGGGTATGTGCCCTGACCAGAAACTGAAACTGCTGCTTTTTGGTGTACAGGATGCTATTCCAACCAGCTGAGGCACCTGGCCAGGACTACTACTTCCTTTTGAATTTGGATGTTTTTTATATTGTTTTCTTGTCTGATTGCTCTGGCTAGGACTTCCAATACCATGCTCAATACAATTGGTGAAAATGGATATCCTTGTCTTGATCCTAATCTTATGAAAGTGTTTTTAGCTTTTCCCCATTTAGTATGACATTAGTCGTGGATTTGTCTTATGGCCTTTATTATGTTGTGGTATGTTTCTTCTATCTCACTTTGCCCAGCTTATTATAAATGGATATCATTTTTGTCAGATGCTTTTTCTGCATCTATTGATATGATTATATGATACTGTCATATCAGTTTGTTTATGTGGTTTATTATGTTAATTGATTGGTATGTATTGATAGTTTCTCATCCCAGGAATAAATTCCTCTTGATTGTGGTGTATGATTTTTGTAATGTATTGCTGAATTTGGTTTGCTAATATTTGTAGAGGATTTTTTCATATGTGTACTTAGGGATATTGGCCTATAGCTTTTCTTTTCTACTGTCTTTCTCCTTTTTAATATCAAGGTAATGATGGCCTTGTAAAATGAGTTTGGGAGCTTTTTCTCCCCTTCAATTTTTTGGAATGGTTTGAGAAGAAAAGGTATTCTTTTTTGGATGTTAGATAAAATTTACCTGTGAAGTTATCTGGTGCAGGGCTTTTGCATGTTAGGAATTTTTAATTAACTGATTTGATTTCATTAATTATTGGTGTATTCAGATTTTGTTTTTTCCAGATTCAGCCTTGGAAGATTGTTTCTTTGAATTTATCCATTTCTTACAGGTTGTCCAGTTTGTTATCATATAATTGTTCATAGCATTTAATTATAATACTTTGTATTTCTGTGGTGTCTTTTGTCACTTCTCTTTCACTTCTAATTTTATTTTTTTTAACCATCTGGGGTTTTCTGGATGAATTTGGGTAAAAGTTTATCACTTCTTATTTATTTTTCATAGAACCAGTTCTTGGTTTCATTGATCTTTTCAATTGTTTTTTTAGACTCTATTTCATTTATTTCCACTCTAATCTTTAGTATTTCCGTCCTTCTACTCATTTGGACTCTGTTATTCTTTGTCTGTTTTTTGTAGGTATAATGTTAGATTGTTTCAAATTTTTCTTGTGTCTTGAGGTAGACCTGTATTTTGGTCATTGTGTTTCATTTTCATTTTTCTCATTGTATCTTTTGATTTCTTCCTTAATGTTGTTAACCCATTCATTTTTAGTAGCATGTTATTTAGTCTTCATATGTTTATGTGTTTTTTCAGTTTTCTTATAATTGGTTTCTAGTTTCATATGATTATGTTTGAGAAGATTTTTAATATGATTTCAGTATTCTTAAATTTATTGCAACTTGTTTTGTGACCTAATATGTAATATATCTTAGAAGATATTCCATGTATACTAGCAGAAAAACTATATGCTGCTTTTGGCTGATATGTCCTTTTAATGTCAATTAAGTCCATCTGGTGAAATGTGTCATTTGATATCACTGTTTCCTTGTTGATTTTCTCTTTGGATGTCTGTCTATCCATTGATATCCATGGGTTGTAAAGCTCCCTACTATGACTGTAGTATTGTCTTCATCTCCCTTTATGTCCATCAATATTTGCTTTATGTATTTAGGTGCTCCTACATTAGGTGCATAAATGTTTACAAAAGTTGTGTCCTCTGGATTGATTCCTTTGTTATTCTGAAATGCTATTCTTTGTGTCTTGACACAACCCTTGTTGTAATTCTATTTGTTCTGAGGAAAGTATTGCTATCCCAGCTTTTTTTCATTTCTATTTGCATCAGATATCTTTTTCTACCCTTTACTTTCAGTCTATGAGTCTTTCTATCTAAATATGTCTCTTATAGGCAATACCTGTGTGGGTATTGTTCTTTGAGCCACACTCTGTCTCTTGATTGGAACATTTAGTCCATTAATATTTAAAGTAATTAGTGACATGTAGGTAGTTATTTCCATGTTATGGTTTTCTGATTGCTTTTGTACTTCTATGTTCCTTTTTTGTTCTCTTGCTCTCTTCTCTTGTATGTTGATGACTTTCTATAGTTTTGTATTTGGATTCCTTTCTCTTTATTTCTTGTATATCTCAGAGATTTTTGATTTGTAGTTACTGTGTGCTTCCTATATACCAAGCTATGCTTATAGCAGTCTATTTTAAGTTTATGGTCATTTAATTTCCAACACCTTCTAAAACCACTTCTG
Source organism: Carollia perspicillata (assembly GCA_004027735.1). Taxonomy (NCBI): domain Eukaryota; kingdom Metazoa; phylum Chordata; class Mammalia; order Chiroptera; family Phyllostomidae; genus Carollia; species Carollia perspicillata. The sequence continues at coordinate 4,862 of PVKM010040403.1, forward strand.
TGTTTACTGATGTCTTCCATGTTTATGTTTTTCTAATTATTTTTTAGTTCAAGTGTGGGTATGTCTGTATATCCTTTATTTTATTGTTGTAGTTGGTTTATCCACTACTTTTATTATGTGTGCCTTTGTCAGTGAGATCTTTTTCTTCACTATACTACTTATGTTTTTGATATTTTCTTTTTTAATTTTTAAAGTATATTTTATTGATTATGCTATTACAGATTTCCCAATATTCTCCCCTTTATCCCCCCTTCACCCTGCACACTCTACCCTCTAGCATACACACCCCCACCCTGAGTTCTTGTCCATGGGTTGTACATATAAGTTGTTTGGCTTCTACATTTCCTATACTATTCTTAACCTCCCCTTATCTATTTTCTACCTACCATTTATGCTACTTATTCCCTGTACCTTTTCCTCCATTCTGCCCCTCCTCTGCCCCACTAATAACCCTCCATGTGATCTCCACTTCTCTGGTTCTGTTCCTGTTCTAGTTGTTTGCTTATTTTGTTTTCATTTTTTAGGTTCAGTTGTTGATAGTTTTGAGTTTGTTGTCATTTTACTGTTCAATTTTTTTATCATCTTCTATTTCTTAGGTAAGTCCCTTTAACATTTCATACAATAAGGGCTTAGTGATGATGAACTTCTTTAACTTTACCTTATCTGGGAAGCATTTTATCTACCCTGCCATTCTAAATGATAGCTTTGCTGGAAGTAGTAATTTTGGATGTAGGTCCTTGCCTTTCATGACTTTAAATACTTCTTTCCAGCCCCTTCTTGCCTATAAAGTTTCTTTTGAGAAATCAGCTGATAGCCTTATGGGCACTCCTTTGTAGGTAACTGTCTTCTTTTCTCTTGCTGCTTTTAATATTCTCTGCTTATCTTTAATCTTGGGTAATTTAATTATGATTACCTTGATATGGTTCTTCCTGGATCCAATTTCTTTAGGATTTTCTGAGCTTCCTGGACTTCTGGAAGTCTATTTCCTTTGCCAGATTGGGGAAGCTTTCCTTCATTATTTGTTCAAATAAGTTTTTCATTTGTTGCTTTTCCTCTTCTTCTTCTGCTACTCCTATGATTCAGATGTTGGAATGTTTAAAGTTGTCCCAGAGGTTCCTAAGCCTCTCCTCATTTTTCTGAATTCGAATTCTTGTTTCTTCATTCTGTTCTGGTTGGATGTTTCTTCTTCCTTCTACTCCAAATCATTGATTTTAGTCTTGGTTTCCTTCCCTTCATTGTTGGTTCCCTGTACATTTTTCTTTATTTCAGTTTGTGTAGCCTTCATTTCTTTCTTTATTTTGTGACCATACTCAACCATTCCTGTGAGCATCCTGATTACCAGTGTTTTGAACTCTGCATCTCATAGTTGTCTATCTCCTTGTCACTTAGCTCTTTTTCTGGAGTTTTGATTTGTTCTTTCATTTGGGTCATATTTCTTTGTCTCACATTGTAAGGGGTGGATCCTTAGGTATTCACCAGGGCAGGGCAACCCTTTTTGCTGGGTTGTGGCATTGTCTGTGGGTAAGAGATTAGAGAGGGAACAATGCCACTTGTACAGCTCTCTCCCTTTAGAACACATAGTTTTAAATGAATGTTACATTCAGTAGATGAAGTTCTTTTCAAGTTCATACAAGTACTTCTTGGTTAAATACATAAATGAAAACCTGAAAAATTAGACATTTTAGCATTAAGCATTCCACCAAGTGTATACAGTATTTTCAGGAAGGATTCAGCATTACTAGCATTATTCGCCTACTTGCATAAATGTGCTATGAATCTCTTTGCACTAGAGACAAGTATGATGAGAACACGGGCAGCAACTTTTTTTTTTCAGTTCTGAAGCATCCATATACACAGTGACAACTTGATAAAATTCCTCCTAACTTCAAAATTTGTTCTAATCACAAAGAACCCCACTCTCCTCATTTATTGGTTCATAGGTAGCATTGGTACAACCCCTTCTAAATTAAGAGTATTTTAAGTACAAGGATTTAATGTCCTACAACTAGTGCTTTGTCTATTGGTTGGTTGAATAAATAGATACAGGAATGAAAATGAGTTATAAAAGCAGGAGCAAGAGAATTGGACCAAAGGAAGATATCCTGAGGCACAATAATAAGCCACTTTTCTTAGTAAATTGTGTAGAAGGTAAATCAAGAGTAATAGTACTATATTTTCAATAAGTGAATAAACTTCTCCTGGGGCTTCTTTGAAGAACACAACAGTTATTTGACTACAGTATTTCTAGTATGTTTTTTATAAGGAAGGAAATATTATTACTCTAGGGATTTTGCTATATAACCTAAAGATTTTGCTATATAACCTAAAAGAATGGAGCATTTCTCACAGAGAAAAAAAAGTGAACTTTTTAGAAAACACCTAGATGGATTTTTTGTTAGTTGTGAAAGGTGGGGTGTAGGCAATATTTGGACAGAGAAGACTAAAAGAAAAGAGCTTAGATTACCTTTGCAAAGTAAAATAACATATATTTGAGAAATGCCCTCTCTTGGGCTAAGTTTGATAGGAGTAGGAAATAGTAGAGAGATAAGAGAAGTGTTTTAAAGTGAGGGAGAGAGAAGGTTCTAGAACAATGACAGAGAAAGGGTCTTTTAAGGACAAAGACAATCAAGGATGCTGAGGAACCTTTAATAATAGTTATATGTAGGATTCAATTTGAAGTTGTTTTTGCAGGGTTCTGTAATTACCCTCGTTACCCTTAAACTTTTCATAGAAGAATTATGTGCTAATAGTACCGTATTTTTCGGGCTATAAGATGCACCTTTCCCCCCCAAAATTTGGGAGGAATAATGGTTGTTTATGCTGCTGTTGAGTTCTGTTTACATTTACATTGGTGAAATGTTATGTTATTTATATTATCAAATATTTTACCACATTTTTTGATACTAAATTTTTTCCCCTATTTTCCTCCTCTAAAACCTAGATGCATCTTATGGTCTGAATATACAGTATATGTTGAGTGAAACAGAAGGGTGATTTTCTGTACTTGAGATAAATAGGGTGCTGAGAAAACAACTAGATTCAGGATACAAAACAAGGAACAGGGATTGAGAGGAAGTAGGAGTAGGGATTTTCCATAAATTTTTATCTAAGCCTTAAAATTGCTGACAAAAAATAACCACTTCAGCATATTGTTAATGAGGTTAAAAAATAGTTGTGGCTGATATTGCAAGACTTTTGATTTTGTGGGCTCAGGATCAAACTAGAGCAGTGTTTGGACACTATTTAAGACATAGCTTTAGACTCTTTGATGTTTTGAAACACAATGTGATACGAGATCAAAGGACAGAAATTTATTTCATTTAACAGTTGCTGCATTCATTATAAAGGCAGGTGTGCCTTGCAAAACTAGGGTGTATACAAAGCCAACTGTTCAGGTTGAATTAGAAAGCAGCTCCAAGAAGCAGAAAACTTTCTACTCTGATAATTTAATTTCTAGTGATTATTTCTTGCTACATTAAAAAAGGTCCATGAAATAAGAACTCCAGGATCAGCTTCTTAAAAAGCCATTTTGTGGTCCTAAGTTTTTGAAAATTTTCATCCCCTAAAGATCCTCTTCTATTGTCTGGCCCTGATTAAAGTGGTCCTGAACCTTGGATTATTGTAAAACTGAGAACTCATGAAGTCCAATGGTTTGACTGTATTTCATGTTTTGAACAATTTGAAATACCTACTATGTGTATAGGGCATAGATTCTGTTTGGTTGTTTAAATATCTTGTACCTGTCATTAAACAGATTAAGTTAAAGGATTTACAATCTCAGGTGGGGAAATACTATATCATTGAACAGCATTTCATGTTATTGTTACCCTATTGTTCTGTTAAAACTAACGAATACAGCCCTGGCTGGTGTGGCTCAGTGGATTGTGTGCTGGCCTTCAGACCCAAAGGTCGTCATTTCGATTCCCAGTCAGCGCACGTGCCTGGGTTGTGGGCCAGGTCCCCAGCTGGGGGCATATGAGAAGCAGCTGATCAATGCATATCTCACACATCGATGGTTCTCTCCCTCTCTTCCTTCCTTGCCTTCTCTCTAAAATTAACTAAATAAAAATATTTTTAAAAAATACTAATGAATATAAACTTTAGAAGCATTTAGAAACATCAAGTCCTTAAACAGAAGCATAATCTGTTATTGTTTGTATTCCCCCTATAGAAAATAAGACAGTGACCATTGCATTTTGACCTCTTTAAGGAAGGTAACCTACCTAAGGACACAGACTTCTCAGGCCATCCCCCTGGCCAGGTGGCTCATTTGAATGGAGCATTGTCCATAAACAAAAATGTTGCAGGTTTGAACCAGGTCAGGGTACATACTGGGTTGCAGGGTCCATCCCTGGTTGGGACATTTGGAGGAGGCAACTGATCAATGTTTTTTCTCTCATGCAGACATTCTCTCTCTCTCTCTCCCTCTTCTACCCCTTTCCTCCCACCTCCTTTCTCTCTCTAAAAATCAATAAACATATCCTCAGGTGAAGATCTAAAAATAATTTTTTAAAAAAAGACTGCTTAGGTCATGTATAATGTACAAAATATTTTGTCTGCCTAGCCCCTCTGCTTTCTGGGTAAAGCTCCCTGCTTCCTCACCCACATGGTTATAGTGACAGCAACCATTCTGTGTAACATGATACTCTGTCAGTCAGCAGCAGATTGGCCTAGCAGTGGACAGCAGACCAAAGTAGGGCCAGAATATTTCTGCAAGATTTTGGAACTTGAACTGAGACACAGAACCCTGTCTCTAACCAGGAGGTAAAGATGTTAGTTATAGTTTCTCCATTTATTGTCAGGTTTCCTACCATGTGGACTAAAGAAATAGAGAACCCAGTCTTCAGAAAAGACAGAGCAAAATGAAGCAGATAGGTAAAGAAATAGGGTGGGGTGGGAACCCTCTGATGGAATTCATGTAATACATAAATTCAATTAAATTTAAAAATTTTTGAGAGCAGCTAATTATGAGCTGGCCTGTGCTTAGGTTCTTCATTAGCTTAGTTTGAATTTCAGTCCCCTACAAGAATCATTGCTAATCCATGTAGTGAACACCTTGCCCTGCCCCTCACAGACTGTGTAGTTCTGATACTGAAATTCAGTACAAACATTTGCCCTACCCACACAGGAGCAGAATAGAGAAGTGTCCATGACTTGAATCCCTATAATTATGTTTCATTCTTAAAAATGAAAGAATAATTCTATAATGTACAATAATTCCATCGCTCCAAAAATTCTTCCTTGCCCCTTTGTAATCAGCTTCTTCACCTACCCTTGCCTTTGGCAACCAGCAATCTACTGTTCCTATGTTTTTGCTTTTGAATCTGTTTTCTTTCACTTAGTGTTATGTTATTGCTATTCATCTATTCAATATGTTGTTGCCATGGATCATGAGTTTCTTCCTCTTAATTGCTGAGTAGTATTCCATTACATGGATGTATGCCATTCCCCAAGTGAAGAATATTTGGGGAATTTTCAGTTTTTAGCAATTATAAATAAAACCTGTAACCATTTACATGCATTGTTTTTTATGTCAGTGTAAGTTTTCAGTTCACTTGTGTAAATACTGAGGAGTAGAATTGTTGGGTAATGTCAGATTTTGTTTGTTTGTTGTGGCTTTGGTTTTTTAATTTTAGCCATTCTTAAATAGTAAGTGTTAGAAGTATCTCATTGCATTTTTAATTTTCATTCCTACAATGACTTACTATGCTGAACACCTTCTCAAGTGTTTATTTGCCATTATATCTCTTTTTTTGTGAAGTGTCTTTCCAGATCTTTTGCCCTCTTTTTATTTGGTTGTTGAATTTTGAGAATTCTTTATATATTCTGTGTGCAAATCAATGGCAGCAATTTTAAAGTGGGTGTTTTTTCCCTAATCCTTGCCTTCTTTTACTCTCATTTGCCTTTTCTCACTATTATCCATCAGTGAAGAATGCTCTTTATCAGCAGTTATTTTAATTGCTATTACTGCTGTTCATCACTTTTTTCTTCCCTCTTTTTACCTTTTCTTATTTCATTCCAGTTGACACTTCCACATATATCATGCATTCAGCAAATAATTATTGAACATCTTATGTCAGGGCCGACCTTTTATGAATTTGCCAGCTAACACAAGTGCTTCTTCAGGTTTGATATCTAGTCAGTTATATTATGTGTAATTTTGGAATTACTGGCTAATTTCTGGCAATTTTAGTCAATTCTAGATGTTGCTGCATTATCACCAAAGATGTTTTTGGAAGCTTTTTGTTTGTTTGTTTGCTTTTAATTTTTCTGGCCACTTCTAGAGCCACAGTTTGAGGTAGACTAGTTTTGAAATACTTAAAGTTTTATTCCAGTTTTCTTTAATGTGATGAGTGGGTATCTACAACAGTTGCATATAATATAAAGACCATAATTGATCGTCTCTTCCTGTTTAAATTTTCTCAAATGTTTTTCATTCTTGTCTTTTTATCTGTTTGGAGAAAGCTGTTCCTTGTGTCAGAACTTATTTTTGTTATCCACAGGGGCTTTCTTTGACTTTTCACACATTTGCTAATGAACTAGAAGAATGTTTCCTCTGTGTAAAAGTTGAATAGTTTTCTGTGGAGCTTTATTTCCACTGTTCACTGGAATGCTGTATGGAAATGTTCTTGTGGCATTTTACTAGGAAGTTTGAAAACACACTCTCATATTTCAAAGAAGATTAATATTCTACAATATTACTGTGGAGTCTAGAAAAATTTGAACAGAACAGATTACTTCTTTCATTTATGTTTACAGATATATCTTTTATACAATAAATATATGCTTTAACATTTGGATAAATGAAATTCATGTAGTGTGAACATTTTTTAGTATTTATAAATTATGAGAGCAACTGATTCTAAAATATCCTTTTAAATTGAACACTCACCTCCTAATTTTTCTATTAAAATTTGGATTTCTATTAAAAAGTGTTTTTTCTTTTTATTTTATTTTTGCTTTTTTAAAATATTTTATTGATTATGCCATTACAGTTGTCCCATTGCCCCCCACTTCATTCCCCTCCACCCTGCACACCCCCTCCCACCCATACTCCCTGCCTTTAGTTCATGTCCATGTGTCATAAGTTCTTTAGCTTCTACATTTCCCACACTACTCTTGCCCTCCCCCTGTCTATTTGCTCCCCACCGTCTATGCTACTTATTCTCTCTACCTCCTCCTCCCCTGCCTCCTCCCACTCCCCTATTGCTAACTTTGCAGGTGATCTCCATTTCTGTGGCTCCACTCCTGTTTTAGTTATCCACTTAGTCTGCTACTGTATTAGGTGTGGTTGTTAATAACTGTGAGTTTGCTGTCCTTTCACTGTTCATATTTTTTATCTTCTTTTTCTTAGATAAGTCCCTTTAACATTTCATAGAATAAGGGCTTGGTGATGATGAACTCCTTGAACTTGTCCTTATCTGAGAAGTGCTTTATCTGCCCTTCCATTCTAAATGAAAGCTTTGCTGGATAGAGCAGTCTTGGATGTAGGTTCTTGCCTTTCATGACTTGGAATACTTCTTTCCAGCCCCTTCTTGCCTGCAGGGTCTCTTTTGAGAAATCATCTGACAGTCTGATGGGAACTCCTTTGTAGGTAACTGTCCCCTTATCTCTTGCTACTTCTAGAATTCTCTCCTTCATTTTAATCTTGGCTAATGTAATGATGATGTGCCTTGGTGTGTTCCTCCTTGGGTCCAACGTTTCTGGGATTCTCTGAGCTTCCTGGACCTCCTGGAGGTCTATTTCCTTTGCTAGATTGGGGAAGTTCTCCTTTATTATTTGTTCAAATAATTTTTCCACTTGTTGCTTTTCCTCTTCTCCTTCTGGTACCCCTATAATTCGGATGTTGGAATGTTTAAAGATGTCCTGGAGGTTCCTAAGCCTCTCCTCATTTTTTTGAATTCTTGTTTCTTCATTCTTTTCTGATGGGATGTTTCTTTCTTCCTTCTAGTCCACTCCATTGATTTTTGTCCCAGTTTTCTTCCCATCACTATTGGTTCCCTGTGCATTTTCCTTCATTTCATTTATCAATGCCTTCATTTATTCATCTAATTTGCTACCAAAATCCACCAATTCTGTGAGCATCCTGATCACCAGTGCTTTGAACTGTGCATCTGATAGGTTGGCTATCTCTTGGTTGTTTAAAAGTATTGGTTCTGGGGCTTTGATTTGTTCTTCTGTTTGAGTTATTTTTGGTCAGGTGGTGTATCATATGTGCGGCAGAGCCTTAGGTGTTTACCAGGGTGGGGCAACCTAGTCCCTGGGTTGTGACGCTGTATGTGGGGGCGGGGTCAGAGGGAACAATGGCGCCTGTTCCGCACTCTCTCGGATTTGCGTCCCCTCTGCAGCTTCCCACAAGCAAGCTGGGCCCCCCCCTCACCCCCCCAGTGCTGGTTCCTAGGTGGGCGGGCCTATGCACACTCCGGGACCTTGCAGGTCTCCCCAACAACCTCTTGGGTGAGGCTAGGAGCCTCTCCTGGCACCTTTTCAATTGGTGGTTTTAGGCTTTATTTCCCATCGCTGGGGTCCTGGGCTGCACAGTCTGTCTCACTGCCAGCTCTTGACTAGTTTATCTGCGCTCGAATGTGTCCCTGC
>PVKM010040404.1:0-13500 GCA_004027735.1 Carollia perspicillata
CTGCTGTGGAATGCTCCTCCTTAGGCCTCCACTGTCTGCCTGCTGACGGTGCTTCTGCCCTCTACAGCCATCCCAAAGATGTGCGAGTTCTCGGCCACGCAGCACCCCTTCACATGACTGAAGCGAGCCATCATGCCCCTCTCACCAGCAAGCAGTTCACTTCCTGGCTGAACGCTCCAAGTTCTGCCTGTGTCCTGCCTGCCGCACAACTCTGAGACCGCTCACCCTCGGGGGGTTCCTGGGGCTAATCCCACACTCAGTGGGCGCTTCATTACACATCACTCATCTCCACACTATTCCTGCTCGATTCAGCCCTTGGAATCTGTGGTTGCTGTTTTGTTTTTGAAGGAATCGAGGTCCTAACACCTAGTACTTCAGCACCCTCTCCGGCTGCCATCGCATCCTCTGCCCAGGAATAACAAGGTGGGCCAGGGCACGACCAGGTAGGGGGGTGCTACCAATTCTGCCAACAGCCGAAGTAAAATATACACGTATTACTGACAAGTCCAATCAGCCACTTAGAAAATACTTCCAGGCACAATCATTCAGGAAACACTTTAATAAAGGATACATTTGTAATGAGTGTGTGTTAGAAATAGATGCTGGGAAAGATGATGTAGAAACAATTTGCTCTCTTATGTAGATTAAGCATTTCTCCTGAAATCCACCCCTGGCAGCCCAGCCAACCTTGCCTCACAGTGAAGAGGTAAATTTCAGCCCAGCCTAATGCCAGCTGTTTTGGATGGCCACCGTGGGGCCCGGAGCAGGGAGCGGCCACGCGCTAGAGCGTGCGGTGTGCACCAGTGAACAAGGGGAGTGGGCGAAGTTGGGTGCCGTCCCACCTGAGGTCCCCTAAGCACAGTGACCTGGTCTCTGCATAGGTGTTACTGCAGCCAATGCTACTAATTTACTCTAGTTCACCCTTAAGACAGACTATTACGATTAAAAAACAAACTTCCACAGACTAGTTAATGAGATTAGAAAATGTATATAATATAGTAATCAGCAGGAATGAAAGTCACAGAAGAGTGAATCCCAGTTAGTTCACCACTGGCTACAGCCTGGGGTCTCCCTGCTCCCTGAATTCAGAGGGTGGGGACGCACAGCACACTGGTGACCTGAGCATACAGGAATTCGTGTACTTCAGAACTTTTCTAGGAAGTAATGTGGGCGTGGGCGGTGTACTTAGGAACACTGCATTTTCTCTGGGACACGGCTCTGCTGCCCAGCCAGCCCGGGGAGAGAAGCATTTTAAGGCAGAAAGAGAAAGCCCCATCCGCCCAGGAGGAGTGGCCGGAGTACATTCATTTAATGCCACAGAGAACCCAGCATGTGGAAACGTCCTCAGCCTCTCTCCCCTGAGGCCTGGTGGATGTACAGTCACCAGGGCTGTCCACCAGGGCTGCCGTCCCAGTGTTTCCTATACCCCAGAACCGAGGTCCCACAGACACCTGTGCAGCCCCCACCACCCAACCTCATGAACACACTAACCTTTACTGAAAACTGAGGATGAACAAAAAGGGATTATTTCCAGAAAAAGAAACATGCCTAGACCTGTCTCAATGACAAATCTAAGGTTCTGCTAAAATAAACTACACCCTGGCTCCCTAGGGCACTGTCGTCTTCACGGGCCCCGGGCTGGCTTCTCCACTTCCTTCCCTGCCACTTCCCACCTCATACCTCATCCTGACATAGAGGAGCCATCTCCTGGAAATCTAGACCTGACCCTGGGGCCGAAGCATGCACTTTCAAGAAGTAGGTGACATTCAGAGAAGATCTAGAAAGCAGTTTTGTGAAAAAACCTCCAAATTGGGAGAAAACAATGATTTTCAGGTACGGAGCCTCTGGCCCAGACTTCCGCGAAGGTCCGACACCAAGACTGGGCACAGGCGCTCCTCTCCGCATCGGCCACAGCAGCAGAGAGCAGGGGCGGCCTCGATGCCCAGGGTGAGCACGCGCCGGTGCAACCGCACAAGGACTACTGTGCAGTCGCTGACGGGAAGCTTGCAAAGGCGTTAGATGTACGTGAGAACAAGACTTACGTGATGCCAGAAAGAAAAAGCAGGATGCAAAACTTAAAAAATCTGAAAGCTACGTTTTAAAAATATGCTCAAAGAGTGAAAAAATAAACTCAAAAAAAGTCAATGTTATCCGCAAGAGGAAGAATTTTGAGTGGATTTTTTTTCATCCTCTTGATCCTTTCCCCCACATTTTCCACAAATGAGACGTGTACTTTTCCCCTTTCCCTCTGACTGCAATGTAACACAGGCTCTCTGAAACAGGACCAGGCTCCAGCATCACAGAAACAAAAGTCCCCCTGTGACCCCACCACCCAGAGGTAATTACTCCCCAAAGGTAGCTACTACTAATAATTTGGCTCCCATTCTTCCAGATGTTTTCCAAAAAGCGTTCTTTTAGAATCAAGTAATTCCCTTCAAAGCCAATGCGTATGACCCCACCTATAGGAAATGTCCCAAGAAACAAGACTCGTGGTCGTGGGGGCGGCAACGGGGAGCAAGGGACCCGTGTGGGGCGGGGAAAGGCCGTTCGGCCTGGGGTGGCTCCACAACTCCGCAAACGTACTCAGACTTCACAAAATGGAACCGTATGCTAAGACAGGGAATTTTATGACATGTAATTTATACCTCCATAAAGCCGTTGAAAGGCCCAGACGCAAGAGTGCCAGGGCTGGCGGCACTGGCAGTGCGGGGCCTCAGCCCAGAGGCTGAGGCAGGCAGCCCTGGGCTCTGGCGCTGCCCTTGTCCAGAACCCATGGCGAGACCACATGGTAGGAACGGAGGAAGCTGGAAGCCGCACGGGAATCCCTGGACAAGCCGTCGGCACAGAGAGGTTCTCCAGGTCATATGAGAGTAGAGGGGAGAGAGGCCAGTTGCAGTGGACCAGGACAGAGGAAAATGCTGGCCAGGCTCACCTCAAAGACAAGTGGCGGAGGAGACAGAGCCCTGGCCCAGGTGCCCAAACACCTCATGAAGTTCCGGATGCACCGTGGCAAGAAAACCTAGAACAAGGCTCTTGTTCAACAGAAATTTTAAAGGTGCCAGTGGCAAAATGTTATTGCCTGGAGGTACTCAGAGGGAAAAAGAAACGGTCCGAGTGAAGGCAAACCAGATGACAGTGAGCCATCTGGAAGAGGAGGAGAACGGATCCAGCGTTATGTAAAGAGCACCGTGACTACAGAATGGGAAAGCAGCCTGGGTGCCTGCGACGGTGCAGATGAACACACTTCTCTTAGAAAGTGACTGGCGGCTGTGTTTCAGAGGCTTGTCAGGTCCTCACATCCTCCCAGGAATCAACCCTCAAGGCTTCACTCAAACGCACCACTGTTGTGCTGCAGAAAATGGAAACGCCGCCCCGACAAGAAGGAAACGACCACAGTCTGTATGTGATGTTTGCACAGTGTCCGCAAAAACAGGGGAAGTTATCTACTCTAGGTTAAATTAGCAAGGCTGGATATAAAATTTTGATCTCACCTAAGAAAAAGAAAAAGCCCAAACCCTGGAGAGAAACAGTATGTGAAAATGTTAGGCCCCGGCTGGTATGATTCAGACTGAGTGCTGGCCTTCAAACCAAAGGATCACCAGTTCAACTCCCAGTCAGGGCACATGCCTAGGTTGTGGGCCAGGTCCCCAGTAGGGGGTACACACGAGACAACCTCACGATGTTTCTCTCCTACTCTTTCTCCCTCCCTTCCCCTCTCTCTAAAAATAAATAAAATATTTAAAAGAAAATGTCAGCAGTTTCCCTTTAAATAGGAAGATCAAGTGACTCTTTTTCTCCTTTTATCTATATTCTTGAACTCTCCAAATTTTTTATGAAAGTATTTCTCCATCTCTAAAAATTTATGCCAATCGGGTTTTGTTAATGTTATCCTCTAGGACTTGTACTGTGTACAAACTAAGTTTTACTTCATTTTCCAGACACAAAAATTCTAACTCTGAATATACTTTCTCGAATTGCAACTCCATGGATCAAAAAAATAACAGCAGCCACATGCAAGGCCCTGGTGGCCCCCGGGAAGGGCACCCCCCTCTCAGCCCTCACTGAGTCATCTTTGCGGGGAGCATGCTAATCTTCTTACCACTCTTTGGGAAGTTAAGGATGGTGTAGTTTTTTGACATTGCTCTGTTTTAATGTGGGAAAGAAAAATACTAATGAATTTAAAATTAAACCTTAGCCTTGATAGGCACTGAGAAGAAGCAGACCTAACCCTGGAGGGAACCAACATCACATAGAAGGAAGCTAGAAACACTAGATCTTTGTGCCTTCCTAAGAGTATTCTGTGGATGCTGTAAATCCAGCTGTAAAAATGATTTTTAGCTTATCAGGTTAATGTAAACATGCCCCAGAGATGCCACTGCCCCCTTCCCCATTCCAGTTCAGGATCACAGCAGTCTACCCAGAGCTCGGCTGAGAACTGGCGGAAGGGGGCACACAGCTAACTGGCTCAGTTCGACTCAGCGCCAGGAGCTCAGGAGCCCCTGGCTCCTCTGCTTCAGGGCCTCACCTAGAACCCTGTGCCACTCTTAATAAGCTAGCAGCACCTAAGCTATTTCACAACTAACCATAGTTAAAGTACAAAGTTTGTATTTCATATTTAAGAATTAAAACAGGTTTGATGCTAGCTCCCTAATTATGACACTCACACCTGGCTCTTCAATGTGGGAAAAGGGGTGAAGACAGAGCTAACACACAGATGGCTGTGCAACCTCCTCTGCCATGGAGTGGGTGGGGCACAGGGGTGCCTCCCAGGCACCACACTGGTTTCCTTCGGAGGGCTAACAGCCAGCCAACCTATTAGCCAATCCAGTAAGTGTTAAGGGGCAGGGCCAGGGGCCACAGAGATGGGAAGCCAAATAATCTCCAAGGAAGAAGTGTAAGGTCAGGGCTGCAGAGCCAGTTGCTCGAGCAGCAGGCAGAGCAGCGTGTGCTGGTGAGTACGCAGGGGCGGCTCCGAAGGTGAAAGTAAACATCTACAATGTCGACTTTCCCTCTTGGTACTTTCCACCTGTGAGGGGGTTTTTCCTTTTCAAAGCAGAAATTTTACCCTTAGTTGTAAATCATTTCCAATGGGCTATCTCCTCCCTTCTCCCTCCCACTCTATTGGGTATTTGATGAATATTTTTCTACTTTTGTTGCCCCAAGGTGAGGACTGTTTAGAGACCAAAATGAATACATGATTCCTCCCGCCAGTGACCCCCTAATCTACAAAGCCCAGAGGCAAACACTCCCAACCTTTCCCTCCCCGAAGCACAATCAAAACCTGGCGGCAACTATGATCATTTAGACCAAAGAAAGATGGCAAGCGTTTTTCCACCTCTTACCTATGGTGATTTTGTTTCCTTCCTTCAACTGCAAATGATTCGCCTTAGAAGCTGCCTGGCAACCTAATCAACTTGTCACTTAGCCAAGACATTTCCTGGGGGGACTGTTTTCACTCTGTCAGTTTTAATCACTGGCCTTGCTCACATCCAAAAACTGCCCTGACCAGTGTGGCTCACCTTGTTGGGCATCCTTGGCAAAAGGAAAGGTCGCTGGTTAGGTTCCCAGTCAGGGCACAGGCCTGGGTTGCAGTTTCGGTACCAGCTGGGGTGTGTGTGAGAGGCAACCAATCGATGTTTCTCTCCCCTTCTTTCTCCCTCCCTATTCCCTCTCTAAAAATAAGTAAATAAAATCTTAACAAATAAACAAAACCCGCTCCTACCATGTGCCATGTGAATCCCACTAACTTTGCTACTTTACTTTCCCTACCATCTCCACTCTCTGTGACAGTTTAAAGTTTCCACCCTGGTGGCCACTTAGCCACCTGTTGCTCCTCCTCTTCCATCAGATCTGACATGCACGTCACCTCTCTAGGTTCTGGGTCGCCTCTTTTCGGCTGGCCGTGGCCTGAGCGGGAGAACCCAGCATCCTGGAACTAACTATCTGGACTCCGGAAGAGATGCTGGGTTAAAGGCCAAAGAGGCGCGAGGATGTGAAAAGATGACATGACGTGCAGACGCTGCTCCAGCCTGCCCAGTGCCCCCTCCTGACTTCTCCCATCTGGCTTCCACCTGACCTGAGCAGCCGGCCAGGTGGTTTTCATTTGCAGATGAGACCCCAGCAGCTGCATGCTCAGCCACAAACCTCCTGACCCTGCAGTCAGTGTACAGCTGACGGGCACAAAGTGCACTTGCATCCTGGAGCAGGACTGAGAGGCCACACTTTCCAAAGCCAGAACCAGGGGTAAAAGAACAAAGCCGGGTCTTGGTGCTTGAAACTCTGGTGACAGCCAAGAAAAAGAAATGCGCCAGTCTGACAAGATGTGAATCAAGGCCTGGCATGCAGCGGAGGGGACGGAAAGGATTCTTACATGTGCTGTATTGTCTCATACTGAAGATGCCAACACACTGGACCTTATCTCACTAGTGCACTCAAGATAATGAAAGAGCCCTGGCTGGTGGGGCTCAGTGGATTGAGTGCCAGCCTGTGAACTGAAAGGTCACCAGTTCGATTCTCAGTCTAAGGCACATGACTGGGTTGCAGGCCAGGTACCCAGCTGGGGATGTGCGAGAGGCAACTGATCTATGTATCTCTCCCACATTAATGTTTCTCTCTCTTTTTCCCTTCCTCCCCCCTCTAAAAGTAAAAAAATAAATCTTTTTTAAAAAAGAATGAAAGAATAAGCAAGTTGTCAATGTGAATTACGACATTTCTGCAATGTAATTATTACGAAACAGCTAAAATCAGGTTTATAAAGAAAACGGTAATAATATACAACAATGGGGACTAGGATTATAATAATTGTGCTGACGAAGGGTTTTCTGCGGGCCAGACACTGCTCTAAGTACTTTACCAAGTGTTACCTCATTCAATCCTCCTAACACATCTATAAGGTAGCTTCTGTTATTAAACCTATTTCACAGATGGGAGGACTGACATACAGAGAGGTGAAGGAACTTACCAAAGATCACGAAGCTAGTATGTAAGAGCTGGAGTGTGAACCCAGAGCCATGTGTTTAACTGCCATGCTACACTGCCACCCATAATATAATAATCAATATAAGCCCGGCCTGAGAACCAAACAGTCGCCAGTTCGATTCCCAGTCAGGGCACATGCCTGGGTTGTGGGCCAGGTCCCCAGTTAGGGGCACACCAGGGGCAACTACACACTGATGTTTCTCTCCCTCTCTTTCTCCCTCCCTCCCCCCTCTAAAAATAAATAATCTTTAAAAATATAATTGATATAATAAATTATGACATAAGAATGTAATATATACATATTATATATTCATCCACCCTAAAATTATAAGGTGAGAGAAACACTCCAAAATAACAAATGTTTTGTCTAAGTACTAAGATTAAGGTAATTATTTTTTTATATTTTGCTAATTTTCTACAGTTTACAAAACCAGAAGTAGACAATAACTATTATCATTTTTGAGGCCTCAAAGAAAGAAAGATATTCAGTGTGCTAGAACTAGGGATTCCCAGTAATTAGCCCCAGGCAGTCATCACCACCACCACCAACCTCAGAAGCGTGGCAGGATGAAACGAGGGCAGAAGTACAGCACCTGGCACAAAATCCAGCATCCAAATAATTGCATCCTTTCCAGAGGCCCCAGTCCTTATTCACAGTAACAGCCATCACTGTTTGATGCCCACCCTACTATGCGTGTACACACACTGGGTCAGCTCTTTCTAACTTGCTGGTGAGCCAAAGGGAGAAAACGAGGTTCAGGAGCTTGTCCAGAGCACGGTGCCTAGAAGAGGCTGACCCAAGACTCAAATCAAGATTGCTCCACTCCAGGGCCCACGTTCCTTCCTGGACCCCCATTTCCCTTACAGACCAAGCAAGCTCCAGGTAAAGATAGGGCTCTACCACCACCACCCTTCTCTTTCTGGGCCGCTTCATTTCTTTTCGACTACCTCGGACAGGGAGAAGGGAGCACACTTGACACTGAAACGACAATAACATGGCTCTCGGTATGTCTGTGCACAGCCCAAACCTGAGCCACTGGGTTCAATGATCCCCCCGGAGTCCTTAACTCAGTCCAAGTTCACAGACACGCTGACGGTCTTGGAAGCAAGCTTCAGCCCTCCCCTCCTAAAGCCGTACGTAGGAGCAGTCTGTTTCCCAGCGTTGAATTCAAGTGAAAAGATGTAGCTGCCATCTTGGCACACTTGAGTCTAGGTGAAGAGAGTGGTAAGGTGGTCTTCGAACAGGCACTCTGCCAGTTGTCCCCAACAGGACAAAAGCTCGACCTCAGGAGGCTCAGCTGGGTGAGAGATGGCATCGCTGCACATTACAGGCTGGACCAGCAGACAGCAAGCATCCACGTGCAACTCTGGACACTGAAGTGCTTCCCACAAGGCGCTCTCAGAGGCCAACGGTGAGCGGTCTCCCAGCAGAACCCAGCTGTGATGATGCTTCTTCACTCATGGCAGAGGCGGGCCCTGCTCTAGGAGACCAAAGACAACACTCTAGTCCCTCTCCAACCCCCCAAACAGACTACCTGCAAGAGTTAATCGGAAGAATTTTTTACTTTTTAAATTTTTTTAAAGCTCATCATGTGATCCCTTAGGGTGCAGACCTGATGTACAAAACGCCCATTTCCACTCACTATGCACGCGGCTGTAGGGTCTCAGAGCAAAGGCACCTCAACAGGGTCCATCCTGAACCTGCAGCAGCAGCGGCGCTTGGAGACAGATCACCAAGGTCCACCCATCCTTTCACCGAACCCAGAAAAGAGAAGCTCGCACAAAACCCCTTGGAAACTAAAACCTATAAAAACCACTCTTTTACACATTTGCAACATCAGCTGATATTTAGGCTTGTTGGAAAATCTTATACTTCTGAAGGATAACGGAGCGGGGAAAGAAAAGTATCTGACATACAGACACTCACCACGTTTGTTTTGAAAAAGACCAGTCCAGAGTCCACAAAAGGTTAGGAAAAAACCCAGCAACACCACCACCAATGTTTGTCTTTGGAATAATAGAAAGGGATGTTTATTATTTGTAAGAATTATCTCTGCTATTACATGACTCATTCCCGCATGCCGGGACTGCTCTCATCTGGAGCCAAGGAAAGACTGCTAAAGTAGAAAGTCTGCAGAAGTTATCGCTGCCCAGTGAGTGATGCACCACGGGGCAAACTGATACGCACCGAGTCAGCTCTGGGGAGGAACTGTTATTGTGCCTCTCATTATCACCAGCTGTTCCTATTTTATTCTAAGGACTTAACGACATTTTAATCCAAGAACTCATCAACCTCAGCAGCTGAACTGCTCCGAAATGCCCGCAGAGAACCCACCACAGGTACTGGGGGCTGGATCCTGGCACAAGGAAGGGGCGTGGAGGGGGCAGAAGACAGAAACCGGAGAGGAGCAGGGAAAGGACGACAATGGAGCAGAGGCAAAGAACGTGCTGCCGCGGATGGCGCACAGGAGGCCTGGGATAGTAGAAGTGCACAGCCCTGTAATTAATGGGCAAGACAGGAAAGCTTTTTTCTTGATCCCAACTCACATGTAGTGACAGGAAGAAGAACACATAAAAACTGGTAAAATGATACTAATTACCACCCTGCATGTGCTGCACCAAGAGTAAGCAGGGCAGGCAGTGCCACCCCACTGCACGGAAGAGGAAGACGAGGCTCTGAGAGGTCGGTGCTCCCGGCGTCTCATAGTCACTCCTCGATGAGGCTGGGCCCACTGGGGAGCACTTCTGCACAGGGCAGCATGGACCCAAGTCACCTACCTACTTAGAGCTTCCACTCCTCTGGGTGGCTCAGAAGTAGCTAGGCCTCAACATACCCAAAAGCAGCCTCAGGGTTTTCTCTCACCAAAACCTAGTAATTACACATAAATAACAGCTAACATCTACTGAGCATTTACTAGATGCCAGTAACGATGCTATGAAGCATTTTAATTTATGATTTTATTATTTCCCTCCGCCCCCAAGACCAACCTTCGCTCCTTGCCAAGCCACCAGCCCGTCTCACCTGGTCTACCAAAGGCATCTCCTGCTCAACCCACACCTGCCCCAGCCCCTCCCTTCTCCACACCTGGGTCAGAGCAAGCTTTTCAAGACTCAAAACTAACCACCCCCTCATTGCTTACATCTTCAAAGGCTCGTAGGATAAAAATGAAACCTACAAAACAAAACAAAACAAAACAAAACAAAACAAAACAAAACAAAACAAAACAAAACGTGCATTGCAGCCTAGCAGGAAGGTCCTGGCCACTTCTCCATTCTCGTTTCCCACCCTGGCCCTTGGCCGCATTGCTTTCTTCAGGCCCCTCACATCACTAAGCTCCCTGCCACAGGGCCCTGCACATGCTGCTCCTCTGCCTGTGCTGCCGCTCCCTCAGCTGAAGCCCAGCCCTTCCTGACCCCCGTTCTGGCCTCCGATGGCAGCACCCTCCCTCCAGGAGCCATGACCATCTGTTTATAGTGTCTGTCTTCTCAGGCTCCAGGAGAGCAAGGGTGATGTACTTCTGGTCACCTGTTTCACCAGGGGCTGACGCAGAGTTTAAGTCGTGCCCAGGGAATAATCACGGAACAAATCAAGAAGAAAAAGGGGCTGCAAGCTGGCTTCCAGCCCCAGGTGGGCTGTGCCCGAGGTAGGCCGTGCCCCAGGACATGAACAGCAAGGACAGTGAGAGGCCTCAGGGAGGTGTGGGAAGAGCACGAGAGGTGGAGTCAGCACGTCCAAAGTGGGAGGCCTGCCAGTGACTGTCCTTGGGGGTGAACATTAGGCAAAGCAAACCCCAAGCACCCCCTGGCTGGAATCAGCACTGTCGCGAGTGCTGTGACTGAACACACCCCAATTCTGCCAGCTTCCACTACACCACCCTCTCTCCCTGGACACCCTAACCGCTCCCACTGCTTCCACTCTAGCCTCTTGCAACCCTGCACCTGCACAGCAGGGAGCACAGCCCCTTTCTAATGCAAAAGCATGCTACTCCCTTGCTTAAAACCCTTCCAGCTTCCTGTTGCCCCGAGAACAAAAGCTGGTGCACAAGGTGCAACCGGGGCTGTCAACCCAGGCAGCTTGAAGCAGCACTTCATTCACTCGCAGACCCTTCTTTCTAGTCCCCTCCTCAGATCTCTCTGCGCTGGCTCCGTCTCAGCAGTCCTGTCTCACCTGGAAGGCCCATCCGGGGGACCTTCCCCTCCTCCTTCAGGTCCTGGCACATCCCCCTGCTTCGTTTCTTCATTGTGCTTCTCACTGGAAAGGCTCAGGTTTGTTTATGATCTTTCTCATCCCAAGAAGGCAGGAACATTGTGTGGTTCACTGTATGGCTGAACATTCGCTGAACTGATGCCTCTTATGATGTTAATA
Source organism: Carollia perspicillata (assembly GCA_004027735.1). Classification (NCBI taxonomy): domain Eukaryota; kingdom Metazoa; phylum Chordata; class Mammalia; order Chiroptera; family Phyllostomidae; genus Carollia; species Carollia perspicillata. Next base: position 11,345 of record PVKM010040404.1, read on the forward strand.
GTAAGCAATTACTGAGCCCAGACTGGGAACCGGGCAGCCAAAGCAGCAGGAGATGCAATAACTCATCCCTCAAACAATAAGCCTATGCCCAGCTTGCAGGTGAGGACAGTAAGAAACAAGGAGGACAAGAGGACAGGCGGGCCCAAAACCCAGGCAGCCAGCTCCAACAAGGGCACTGCTGACCAAGATGCGCACTGCCTCCCGCTGCTTTACTGGATTGCGGGTGTGCCTCCCACAGTGGATGGGGAGCCCTGGGCAGCAGGCGCCAGGTCTGCCCCAGGCCAGGCGCTCGCAGAGCAAGTCCTGCAACAAAGCTCAGGAATCAAAGAGGGAATCAGGGAAGCCCTGGCGAGGAAAGCTGAATAAAACACAGGCACGACCGGCGACCCTGCTTGGTGTTTACAATCCACACCCAAGCTGCCATGGTGGAACGAGGACTGAAGCACTGGCCACACGACACATGTCCCCAAAGAGCAGGTCTGTCCCATTACGTCACCTGTTTCACCCTGTAACTGCTACGCCCTCATTTTAAAAACTCTTCTCCATGGGAAGTTAAGCAAATGACATTTGGAGGGCATTCCATACTGCTTTTATTTTAGAAAACGATATGCAATCGCTAAGAACTACTATTGTTTTCCACAGCTTACATATTTACACACAATCTTCCTTCAATCCTTGCAACCTTGTGAGGCTCACGTGACCATCCCACCTGACGGGGAGGCTCAGTAATTCGAGGGATCTTGTCCAAGGTCACACAGCAGCTAGGCAGGAAAGCCAGGCTGCCTGACTGCAAACCTGCACTCTTTGCCATAATGGCAAAAGCTTCAAAAACGCATTTAAGAAAGTAGCCACAATTTTCTCCAAACGTCTTAAAGGCACTCATGCCAGGAGTGGAGCCTCGAGGCGGGAAGACAAAGGCAGATGCACTCTGGGGGAAAGGACCGTTCGCAGTGCTGTTTCAAGTCCCCCACCACAGCTTCAAGCTCCTCTGGCGGGAAACTGCGGGTGTCAGCAGGAACTACAGAGAAAAAGAGAAACTCTCGGTAAAGGGAGGAGGAGGGGCTGGGTGGTGAGTTCAAACTGTGGCTTCATGGAACCTTACCCATAAGAGGAAGCCAGGCTGCAGCCAGAGAGGCCCGGAAGCAGAGGGGGCCCAGAAGGGCTGCCAGCGCTGAGCCTCATGGGCGCCCACGGCGGAGGGCAGACGGAGGTAATGAACACCCCCTGTCCAGGTGCCCGGGCGAAGGGGAAACAAAGGTGGCCATCTAAAAGCCAGGAAAAGCCAACGTCGTGCTGAGTGACGAGGGGCGTGTGGTAACTAACAGAGGCACTCAACAGCAGCAGCTGCTAACCAGGGCGCCCAGGATGCATCAGTCGAGACTCGGGGGGACAGTCTGTTTCCATTTCTATTTTTTAACTCAATAAACAAACTTCATTCTCTGAAAGAGGCCCATCTGAGAGGACTTCTTTGTGCCGCTCAACGGGTCTGCAAGCAGCTAAGAGAGTCCAGGCAAGCAGGCCGCCCTCACTAACCAGATCCCAAACCACAACGTGGGGACATTATGGTCCGGGATAGTCTTCGCCATACGTGCTTTAACTGGTCCTGTAACACATGACAGCTCGGGACGAGCAGGACACCCACGGCCCCGCCACTACTGGGGTCTTGTTGGCCTGGCCCGTTCCCTCTCGTCACCTACTTGCCACAGTGAGCTCGGGATTTGCAATCCTGTTCCATAAAAGTAAGTCACTGAGGAGCTATGGGGAGAGAAGAGCCCCAGTGCCAGAATGTGCTGCTCATCTTAAATCCTTCCAAAAGGGCAGGCAGGCTCTGAGGTCCACGGTCACGTCTGGCACCAGAGGCTACCACGTACTTTCCTTCTAAGTCATGAAGATGCCACTATCTCTGAGCAAGTTACTCACATGCAGAGGCCAACTTCCAGCATTTCATAGGGTTCCTACAATGCGACGCTCATAATCTTAAGAGGAATCGATAATCTACTGCTATAGTCAATGAGCTGAAGAGAAGAGAAAAGGCTGTGAGAAATAAACAAATACAAAAATAATCTCGGAATACTAATAAAATCTCTCAGAAGAGCCAGCTGCAAATCCCAGGTGGGATCGGGTATTCTACAGGAAAAACGAAACCAAATACCCCC
>PVKM010040405.1:0-13456 GCA_004027735.1 Carollia perspicillata
CCTCTACCCCACAAGTAAATAAACTCAACGCAAAGGTATTTTTTAAATGCAATTCTCCATTTAAAACTGGGCAATGTGTTCGTGCTGTAATTTAATATGTAGAGGATTTGATTAAGTCAAAGCAATTCCACGAATTTTCATTTCAGATGGATTCTGTGCTCCCTACACACCATCTGCCATTTGTTTTAGACATAAAAGTTATAGGTGGACTGGATACAAGATTGATTTTTAAAACCTTAATTTTAAGAACTCGTGGCTTATTTTGGAAGCCTAGTAGCCTTTGCTTTAATTAAAGAGAGAACATTTAAGCATAAAACTGCCATAATTTGTGGAGGTGGCCATATCGTGTTCTAAGAAACTGAAGAGCATTTGGCATAAGTCTAAAGCTCCGCAGAAAACCACAGCTGTGGCCAACGAGGTGCTGAGTAGAAGCTCTTTTAGTTCATTTTCATCTGACAGCATAATTTCTAGTTATTCCCACTAAGTTCTGCGTCTGAATTTAAAAACCAGCATATCTGTTTTTCTATTTACCCCCTTCTCCTCCCTAAAATTTACATCATGTCACTTAGTAAATACACATTCAATTTTATTTTATTTATTTATTTTTTAAGATTTTATTTGTTTATTTTTAGAGAGAAGGAAGGGAGGAGGGGCCCCCTTCCTCCCCTCTTCCTCATGGGGCCCCCACTGGGGAACTGGCCCGCAACCCAGGCATGTGACCTGACTGGGAATCGAACCAGCGACCCCTTGGTTCACAGCCCACGCTCAATCCACTGAGCCACACCAGCCAGGGCTCAATTTAAATAATAATATATTAGATGCATTCTGTAAATATCTTTGGAAAGAGGTCTCTTTCAAAGATCTCAGGGAGAAAAATCTGTCACATTCTCTACACACACACACACACACACACACAAATATGTTTATCTTTAGAAACAAATGTCTCTCTAAGCTTCCATGCCACCGAGGTCTGTAGTTTAATTCTGGTTATTCCCAGTTTGAGAACTAATAATAATCAGGACTCAAGTGTTAGTGGAAGGTACCAAGCACACACACTGGGGGACTTGGTTACATGTGAAGAGCAGAGATTGGTAGATGGCTGAGCTGTGTCAAACACCTAAGGAAGTCTTTTTATTAATGAATGTCATTTATGAGCCACCTTTTTATAAGTAAGTAACCCTATGATATTAAATGTTTAATTTTTAAGGTAGCAAAAAGGACACTTTAAAAATACTTAGACGAGCCATTAGAAGCCTCAGCCACTTGGCTTCTCCCAGGGGGTTAAGCCAACCTGACTTGAGACTTCCCTTTCAACATGTCAGTCAAACTCTATACATGAAGGGAACTTTGAGAAATGATCAGATTATTCATATTTTTCTTCCATAAAATTAAGGATTTTGTTACCGATCATTTTAGCCTTTAAATCTGAGAATAATCTAAAAATCTGCCAGAAGACAGAAAACATGAAGCAAAAACTTCAAAAACATCTTAAAATAGTAAATCATATTTGAGCAATAGCTTGCTAAGATACATATATAGAAAATATTGTCCCTAAAACATAGGGTTTTTTTTTTCAGTTAGAGTAAAATTCTGAAATTTTGGGAGGGATGGGTCAATAATTTGTTACCATATCAGACATGGTCTGAAGCCCTGATCTAATGGAACACTGAAAAATGAGAAAACAGTTACTGAAACCTAATTCTGTTGCATAATATATTCAATTTCATGTAGAAATCCTACTAAAGTCACCAGCTGTATAATAAAGGTAATGTACATGGGGAGATGAGTCCCAAGGCACTCTACACATTTTTGGATACCTTACATCTATTTAAATTTGTAAAGAATCGGCATGACATGCAAATTATAGACAGAATTTAAATAGCTTCCCATGTTTAGGTACAACCATGAAAAGGAATTTCTTTGGGAAACCTAGTGGTGAAGACCAGCAAGGTTCACTGTGAACCTCTTCAGCAGAAAACAGTCTCTCATTGTCTGTTTTCTTGCACTCTTTCCCCATGAATGCCTCTGGATAAAAAGAACAACTAAATCCATGTACGTCAGTAGTTATTAATATATTTTGAGCTCTGGCTACATTTTGGAGGTGGAGGAATTTTGCTCCATGTACCTCTCTGTGCAGATTAGAAAAATTTCCCTTTGCTTCATTTTTATTTTACTGTAGTTGGAGTTACTGTGTTTGCTGTTTGAAGAACTTATTTCGTGCTCATGTGTATTTCAAAAGCTGTCATATACAAAGGGTTCCTACAGGGGCTGCCCTGGCCGCACTTGCCGGCACACCGAGAAAACGGTGGAGGCGTTTATTCCAGGGGCAGGACTCGGTGCCACCAGCAACCATGAACGTGAAGCAGGAGAGAAGGGCGAGCAGGCAAAGACGCTGGGTATAAGCTCACCCTACTTCTGGTGTTCAGGAAGGGCCTGCTTAATAAACAGTCCTGCAATATCACTCATTGCTTCTACTACCTTAACTCCCCCAACCGGCAAACTGGACTCTACGACTGGAGGTCACCTGATCCTCCTATGGGCGTGGCTCCGAGGAGGCCACTTTTTGTCACTATGTTGCAGCTCTAAATAGAGCTTCCTGTTCTCTTATTTGATGTTTTCCACAGCGGCTCACACGACTGACGTGGCTTTCCTGAAAACCTCTCCTTACCTGTCTTCATCAGCACCATGTCTTCCCCAGTCTGTCTCATTCTCTCAACCTCGCGTCCCCCTCCGGGCCCCCTCCTTGTCCCACACTATAAATGTTGCTGCTTCTGCCATCTTCCCATGTTGCGTCTCCTTCTCCAGGATGTCATCTGCTGTCACAATTTGGTAAATTATCTGCTCATCCCTCTCGAATTTCTCTCTGTGGTGTACACTGTCTCTTAAGCATCAGAACAGTCTATTAGCTTCTCTAATACGTCCACAGGCACCTCAAACTCAACATAATGAAAACTAAATTACTTTTACATGACCTTGTAAAATCCCACAGGGCTCAAAGCCACTCAGTTTAGAAACACAAAACCACAAGTGTGAAACCTAAGAAGTTCCCCCTTCGTCCTTCTCTGTCTCCTGACCCTACAGTTGCAGGCTCCGTCTGTTCTGTATCAATACCCTCTTGACTCAGACCATTGAGAATCTTCACCCATTAAAAACCTCTGATAAAGTACTACTGTCACCCTGGGATTACTGACACAGAATCTCATACAGAGAAGCAAAGGCATGTCCTCAAAGTCAACAGTCAAGTCCTACACTGAACTGGAACTGGCCGCCCAGAAGAGCCCCCAATTTTAGCTACTGCGTGCTGCACACGACAGGGTCGCAGTAGACACGTGCTGAATAAATGAGAGGGCGATCAATGTCACTAAAATGGAACATTGCATTTCTATTGAAACACAACAAGATCCTTCTACCAATATTTCAGGCGGTCATTGATCCGCAAATGCTACGCACTTTTATTCATTGTTTACGTCCACTTTGCTGTAATTAAGCAGTAGGAAACAGATTTCGAACTTTGGAATAAATATCTTGGGAATTCATGATTTAAACATTGGTGACATACTGATCACTTTTTCAAGGAAAACAACTCCTCTGAACAGCATGTCTCCCTCCCTGCAGAACATTAAAGATAAAATTTATGAAATCTAAATTAACATTTGTTGTCTACAAACATGATGAATGACATCAACAATATCTTACCTGTCCAGTAAGAAGCTTTACCTCCGCTGAGAGAGCACGGATTCCTAAGTGTAAGTGGCTGTCAATGTGCATGGAATCCCTTGGGTACCTGACTCTCACCTGCTCTCAAGTGAGCATCTAATTAGAGTTGCTGAGCCCTTAGCTGAGGGCAGGGATGCCACTTAATGTCATAAAGTACAAAAGAAATGACCACCTATAGTTTCTATTAATACTGTGTTAAATTGTCATATATACTATCAGTCTCTCATGTTTTTATTGACTCATTCATTCATCTTTTACTCACTCACTCAAAAGTGTTTCCCATACACCAAGTATTGAAGCCATGGGAGTAAGTTCACTATGTTTAGTGCCAATCTGCTATTCTCTTATTCATTATTACTATGTGTATTATGGAAAATATTTAAACTCTGATTGAAGTCAATATAGGACATTAGTCAGACTATAATGTAACACAGGACTTAAATGCTCAAATCTAAGCATGCATTTCTGGGCAGATAAAATGTTATGCGTGCATTTTATAAAAAGCTACCAGATTTCAAACAACAACAACAACAAAGGGTTGAGGGGAAGCAATTGCACTGGGGAAAACAAAGAGAACATTTCAACATCCCTGCAACTGGCCAGACGTAGAAAGGATTCACTTTTGTTTCCTTACAACCTCCAGGGTGTGGCCTCATGCAAATGCCAAGAATATCAAGATCAGAAAACAAAATGGACAGCTCCTTTAAAATCAGGGGGTACCGTCTGAGAGATGGAAAGTGGATGGATTAGTGAGGCTGAGGACTGTGCAGTGGGAGGGTACATGGGTGGTGGCTTCTCCTCTGGGGTAAAGAACAGGCTCCCAACCTCCTGGGCAGCTTGGTTGGTTAGGGAATTGTCCCGATGCACTGAGGTTGTGGGTTCGATCCCCAGTCAAGGTGCATACAAGAAGCAACCAATGAAGGCATTGTTCAGTGGAACAACAAATCAAGGTTTCTCTCTCCCTCTTCCTCTACAACATTTTTTAAAAAGGAAAGATTCTGAAATTAGGTTCTGTAGTGATGGTTTCAAATATGATTATTGCTCTGCCTATATAGATAATAAAAATATTGAGTTGTAAACTTTAAATAGTTGAATGTTATGATATGTGAATTATTTCAATGTGTCTGTTCAAAAATAGAGGCTGCCAAAACTTTTTCATAAACAATTCATTGCCTTTTAATACGTTTTGCAATATTTTTGAAGTTTATTTCAGAGCTGTCTCTTCTTCCAAAAATGTATTTGTTTTGAAGTCATCTTTCCCTATGGATGATCGTTGACAGACTCATCTAGAATCAGTGTCCTTCCTATGATTGCCTTCTAGTATTTTTTAAGATGTGCTATATTTTTAAATAATCATATTATTTTGACTAATATTACTAAAATTCTGAGGTTTTAAATAGAGCATAACTTTCTTAATGGCCAATGAAAATTAATTTCACTTTCCATTTAACGATGTGTTAAATTCTTAACGTTTGCAATGCGGCCCCATTGAGTGCACTTTATCTAGGGAACAAAAGGCAATGATGTAGAATGACCCAAGCCTATTTAACTATAAACTCTTTACACAACAGTGGGAAACAGAACATTCTACTTGTCCCAGTGATGAACTTGAAGCAGTGATGTGGATTTCTTAAGGAAAGAAAGCTTCTGTTATCAGAAAACAAGAATTTTTTTTTGTAAATTCTTCTGTGTACCCACAAAGAAAATAGCCTTCGAACCTGTTTTTCTTCTTCAGTAGAAGGTTTTCCGTGTTACAGACCCCGAGCTGCTGTTGACTTTAACGGAATGTGGCCAGTCCCTCCAGGAAGCTCTGCAGGCGGAGTCATCAGAGTCCTTCTCCAACAAGCACGAGTGACATGGGAAACACGGTTTCCGCTCCTATTGCACTTGATCTTTTTATTATTGAGGCAAAATACGTAAGCACACAACTCGCCATCTTAAATATTTTAAAGTGCACACTTCTATGTACTTAGTACACTCACAATGAAGTGCCACCATCGCCACTGTCTGGTTCCAGAACCTTCTCACTGCCCCAGAGGAAACGGCGCCCCCGTCAGGTAGGCGTCCCTCATTGCCCCGCCCCCCGGCACCAGGCACTGACTCGTCTGTTCTCTGTCTCCACGGACTCGCCCATTCTCGTGTTCCCTGTTCATGTCTGTCCTTCCGTGTCGGGCTCCTCTCCCCGAGCACGATTTTTTCAGGTTCGGCCTTGACGTAGCACGGCTGCATAGTGTCCCGCTGCACAACACACCACCTTACTTGTCCACGCATCACTCTAGGGCCAGTTGGGTCGTTTCCACCTCTGGGGCATTATTTTGGCAGTCCGTTTTGCTTGCTTGCATAGAAAATACAGATGCCACGTGATATGTTTCTCAAATACAAATTACGAAAACAAAAATATAATATTTGGAAATGTTTTCTCTCTAAATAGTTTTCCATTAAAGAGCTCATCCTTCACATACCAAAGATAAAATGTATATCTTCAAAGAAGCGTGAAACTCCTGGAGTTTCAGTGATGTAAGCTACCGGGACTGATAGCCAAGAGCCTACTAGATACGTCAAGTAGCACATCGTGCGTGCCTCTCAAACTTTCTGCGTCTGAGGTGTTTAACTCCTCTCCTTACTCAGTCCTTCTGGAGGCCCCTCCTTGTCTGTAGTGTGCCAGCTCCATTCATCCGCTCACTCACACCCCATGTGCATTCCACCCTCAACCCTGCGCACCCTGGGCGCACACTGGCTGGAACCGTCCTTTCGCTGTCTCCACTCCCACCGCGGTCCACGAGACCAGCTGCCACCAGCTGACATGCGCTGCCCCCTCCTGTCTTGGCCGTCACAAATTGATTCTCCACCAAAATGACTGCAGGGGCTTTCTTAAGAATTTAGATATAGGACATCACTCCCACGCCTTCAATCCTCCAGAAGCTGTCTGTTACCCCCAAATAAAATCTTGATCCTCAATGCCACCGATGAGTCTCTCTTACCTGGATGCTGACCTGCTACACCAATTCATTGAATAGCCTCTCTCTGTCCTCACTGTGTCCCCCAAACAATGGACATTTGTCAACATCCTTTCTGTGCTATACTGCTCTGGAACCTTCCAAAATGCTGCTTTGATTCCTCCAGTGTTATCTAATGACTCTTCACCTAGACAACTACCCAATCATCTGTCAAACCTGTAGCCAAATGTGATGTTCTCTGAGCACTCTCCCAGCGTCCCCAGTCAAAACCAGGGTGTGCAATGCCTTTCCATTTACATGAAGTTACCTTCACTCTTAGCGCTTAGTGTTGCTTGTTATTGTAAACTTATTTGACCATTTGTTTGATCTCTCATTCCCACAGTAGACTGTAGGCTCATTGCAATTTTTATACCAACCAGCAAATATTCCTCTTTTAAGTAAAGTGATCATATTTCAGATAAGTGCATTAGTCTGTGTTCTCGGAAATAGTTCGTTTCATTAAGATGCTTTAAACACTGCTAGGAATCAGGGAGTGAAGAAAATAGAAAGGTTGCCAAGGTAACAGATTCCGAAGAGCAGCAGGTCACATTTTGTCAGAAAAACAGAGCTCAGTAAAATAAGCCTCTATCTGGAGAAAATAAATGTGAGAGAATGTCAATCCAAATCACAGGAGTGATTTCAACTAAAACAATTTCAATTTACACTAATCAGTGGAGTTTTGGTCACTGGCTTCATTTTCCTTTTTTTTTCCAATTCAGTTGTAGTCGATCGTCTTTAACATATCAGTTTGATAGATTTAAATTCATCTAATTTACCCACGGTTGACTCAGTCACCATCACCCACCAGTGTGTCCCCTCACCCTTTACCTCCCCGTGCCCACCTCAAATCATGACCTTTCCCCACAGTTAACGAACCAAACTAGTTGGCTTTCCACCAATGCCTTCCAGGACACAAAAAGAATATGCTGCAGGAGCTAACCTGCTATTCTCTCTTCTCTTTCTTTTTATGATAAGTGAGTATAACACAGTTTCTTAAAATAAAACCCATCAGAACCGTTGGAATATGCATCCGGCGCGTTCCGGTTCTCTCGAAGACACAGCATTCTTTCAGAGGAAGTCAGAGGGTTTACAGGGAAGACCAAGAGCCGCAGATGGAAGCAGGTTTTGGAGAGCTGCGATTCAAAATCTGTCCCCTTTCTGGCAGAATAGAGCTACATATGTTGTGGCGAGGTGACGCTCCTGTGGGGGACGGCGAGGTGCCTCCTCTATACATGAAAACCGCTTGCAACCCGGCCAAAGAAAGTGGGTTCCCGCGGCGCACAGCACACCTCTGCCAAGCTCGGGAACCCTGACCGGGCTGCTTCACCGTTCAAGCCTCCAACGAGCTTTTGTACATTCACTGTCTACAAGTCAAAGAATAAGCATATGGTAGCAGATGTAGTCTCTCAGAAGAAATATTTGCGCAGTTTACTTTTTACAGGAGAATTTTCATTAAGTCAACTATATTTTTATTGTACCCTGCCAAATCAACTATGTGGCTGTGGTAATAGCATTTAAGGAGTCTTGCAGTTTTCTTTCTGTGTGGTTCATTACACGGACTGGGTAGACGATTTGGCTTGGCTGGTGTAGACTCCTTAGAACCAAGTTTGGCACCCATGGATTCTGACCTGTGATACTGATACTCTAGAACTTTCAAAGCCTTTAAGGTTTCTACCACTGGGAGAAAGCAGGAGATTCAGGAGGATATCACATTTTCCCAGGAGTTTAAAGGTTATAACATTTAGTTAATGGACAGTATTTTTATACTAAATCCTAAAAGCAAAGTGAAAACACAACCAAATTATGGCTTCCTTAAAAACAACATATTTCTTATTTACCTAGAAAGTGGAAGGATTTCTATTTTAATTATCATCTGATTTTGAATGATTATTTGATGGCAGCATGGTGGTGCTCAGATTGACAAGTATAATTCTAAGAAAAACCTTTTATCTAATGAAGCAAAGAAATGTGAAATAATCAAAGGTGGTTTTAAAAAGACTAGTTTTGGACTGCGAGTGCTGCAGAAAACAGCACAAAGCATTCTGGGAAGGAAGTCTCATCAGCTGCATGTCACTGATGAACCCCTGTGTCTTCCAGACTTCCTCCTCCGTGGGCAGAAACACTGCAGGAGATGCCTTAGGTGCCATATATTGCAAAGAAAGGAAAAAGAAGTGGCCTGTTGGGGACATGCAAGAGGCCATTACATTTCATGAGGGTTTAGGAGTTCTGTGAACAAATAGAAAAGAGGAAAAAAAACACTAAAAAATTTAGTTCTACACAATGATAAAACTCAAAGAAGATGAAGGAGAGCAATTGAGGGCAAAGCAAAAAAATTATCTATTGCCTATAAATGTAATTTTTGACCCGATAAAAATAGTTTACACTTTTTAAATTTTTATTGTATAATATAATGTACTTTACATTTATTAGAAAAGTTGAGTCTAAATATCTGAGCATAATTTACCATTCCAAAAATAAATATCAGAGGTAGAAATAGCATTTAGGTGTAATGCAAAAGAAAAAAGTAAGGTGCAACTTAAGGGGAAGATTTAGAAATGTCCATTATATTCCTAAGTAATAGAATGCTAGTTGAAAGGTCGCTTACTAACTGGGAGGGTGTAGTATCTTATTTTCAAACAATCTTGGGTTTAAATCTTAACTTTCCAATGCAAGTGTTCAAATGAGCAGTGATGTGCATTTGGATAAACTCCATGAGCTTTCCGAGCCTCATCTAGAAAACGGGGAGAATTGTCCTTACATTCCAGGTTAAATAAGACAATGCCCATAAAGCCCAGCTGGGTCTGCAGTGGGGGCAGAAGGACAAGACAGACCAGTGAGCCAGCTGTGCAGAAAGATAAAGATGAGTTCACGGCTACGAGTGAATGGACACCTGTCCCTAGTGCCTTCTGATGGCTCATTCCATGGTCAGTGACCGGAACAGCACAGTGAGGTCTCTGCCACGTCCGGGGAGCCCAAGGCTGCGTTTCGGTCAAGTGTTAGACCATTAGCTTGTAAGGGGGGCCAGGACAACACTAGATAGACTGCCACCTAACAAAGACATTATACATTCCCACATCTGATTTTTAAATTCGTCATCATACAAAGAAGGCTTGGTCATGGACCACCACACTTACAGTAAATGCCAAACTTGCCTGCTAACTGCTTTCATTTTGTTCTATTTCATACTCTTTTTCCAGTGTAAAATTAACACCCAGAGATTATTAAACGTACATACTAAAAGCGAAGAACACTCTTCCATAGTCTCATTAGATTGCAGTCTCATTAGATGGCAGTCTCATCACATGGCTGACTTTTATTTCTATAACATTCTCCTGGAGTATTTGAGAAGGACAAGAGCATGGTGAATGTCACGGTTATTTGAGCACGTTTGCCCCCAACTCTGACTTTCAGGTGTTATGAAAGAGATACCCAGGCCACCCATCCCAACAGCCCTGTGGCGGAGAGCCTCGCCTGCCATTAGTCTGCTGGCCACGTGTCATCTCATCTCTCTGCAGCCAGAGCCGCGTCTCCAAAATGCTACCATTAACGTATCACTTGGGAGACTCCACGCTTTCCTAAGAGGTTCCCTGTGCCTCAGCGTGACTCTCAAGCCTGTTAAATGGCCCCAAATCCACACGCTGGGCGGCACTGCTCAGCCGCCCAGCCTCCCCCACACCCTTTCTCCTCTGCACTCTATGCTCCCATCACACTGCATCCTTTCAGTGAGCTTCCTGAAGGATTCTGCATGTGCTATCCGTGTGTAGGGCAACTTTCCCCTTCTGAATTCTGCGGGGGTCCTGTCTCTGAAGACCGAGCTCCGACATCTGGACTGAGATCCACCCTGGCCTGCCTCCTCCGTGGCCCAACTCCACGTTTCCGCCCTGCTGCAACTTCACCGCCCCTCGCTCTTCCAGTTCCTCAGCCATAACAGCCATACTGGCTCAGGGATTACCTGCCTAGATTGTAATCTCTGTACATAGCTTCTCCCAAAGGTATCACACATAATAACCTGATTTCTCCCAAGTGACGTTATCCATGGACTGTCTCTTACTCAACAGGACTGAGAACTGCTTCCTGTGCTCTCCAAAGAGTGAGATGTTTGGCTGTGAATATCAAAAAATAATGTAAAAATATGTACTGAAAATATCTAGACTTTTATCTAGATATGTATCTAGAAGTTAGCTCTCCCAAATATAAAATTTATGTGTGTCTGCTTTGGGTGTGTGGGGGTGGTGTTGGGAGACCTGTTTTATCTGTTCTGACCTTTCTGGCCTTGATTAGGGCTGCAGCCCGCCAACTCCTGCTCCTTCTGCTTCGACCAGGCAACCAATACATGTAACCTTTTGTCCCTCTCGTTGCTTCTGGTCTTTCAGTGCCTTAAACGTTTCCACTTTTAGTTTCCCGAATTTTCGTCAACATTGTAGCTGATGTTTACCAGACAAAACAGAACGAAACTGTGGAAAAAGCACATAAAAAAACAAACCCAAATAAAAAGAAAATACAATGCCTGTGATTACATTGCAACTGTACAGATAGACTATTTGTTTACCCATTGATTGAAAGCGTTATGAACACTATTACGCCCTGGCGGCAGAGCTAGGAATCATGGGTACAGCAGCAGCAAACGAGACAAGACCCTGCTCTTAGTTTTTTGAATAAAGTAAATGGTTTCACCTTGCCATCTAATCAAGCCCACTGACTCAAAACCTCAGTGAAAACCGTACGTTCCTTGCTTTAAAATTTTAAGTCGGTTTTGTTTGTTATCGGTTACCTGCATTGATTTCTACGGCAGTGAGAAGCCACCAGACTGGTTTCTGACTCTTGATTCTGCCCTGCGCCCCACCAGGAACAGTCTCTTCTGTCCTTCTTCTGTTCGGGACGCATCTGTCAACCTTCCCAGGCCAGTCGCAGAGGAAGGAAAAGAACAGCTTCCTCGCGGATGTGCGCCACGCACCTTCTCGTGTCTGTAGACACGAACCCCTTCCTGTAGGATCAGCACCCTCGTTACCTGTTACTGCGAGTAGGACGGGGACTCCTGTACTCATCCTCAGGAAACACCAGCTTTTACTGGGGAGAGAAAGACGAATGCCAAGCAAAAGCTGTTTTGAAAGAGGCTCTGGTTGGAATAGAAACTCCAGGGATGGCTAACGGGCTAGGGGCTAGAAAGGGTGACGAGCATTGTGAGGAAAGTATTTACCGGCTGCTTGCAAGAGTAGGTCACTGGCAAAGCATTCTGTCACAGCCTAGGCCACCAGTGTTCTGTCCGGAAATGTCACAGGCATTTTTGCAGAGGAACAAACTTGAGGATGTCCCCATCCAAATCACCCTGTTTGGACTGGCCAACCCGCTTTCCTCTCATTGTGCCGAGTTTTGGGCCTCAGACCCTTGTAAATGGCCTCTGTCCACTTCCTCCGGCGACCAGGGAAACAAGACAAACAAAAGTAAAGATAAAAGGAAGAGAAATCACACGGAACGGATTCCAGTCTCACTTGGCATATTCTCCTGGGATTAGAATCTACCTTCCTTTTCTCTCTCACAGTCATCCATAGACTTCCATACTCTACCTTTCTACCTACTTGTTATACACTGAGAAAGAGGACAGAGATACAAAGAGAGAGATGTTCATTACAGGAGAAAACATCACTACCTAGTCTTCAGAAGGCAAACAGAAGCAGGGGAAGTCCAACCAATGCGATGTGTTCACAGACCGAAGCATCCTGGATTTCCCTGAACCCTCACTGTCAGCGATTCATTCTGGCCTCGGCCAGAGGGGAGTAAATCAGCCTGTTAAAACCCCTTTGTGACTATTTAATTAACCATTACTCTTCCATTTGTATGTCTCCATTCAAAAAGCCCTCCTTCGACGGCCTGCTGGTGGAGATTCCACACACCTCTCTGGACATTCTCCATTAGCTCGTAGAACTAAAGGTTCCCCCGCGGCCTTGCACACAGGAAAAGAGCTGTCGGATTTTCAGATCAACTTTCTACGTCCCAGGCTGACCAATCACTCTCATCGTAAGGCCACGTCAAGGAATAAGATTAGCTTGTGCCTTTTGGGATTCAGTGGAACAAATCTCTACTCTCATACGCTCAAAGCCTTACATAGAACAAAAGCCTTGCACTGAAATTGTTATTCGACTTAATATCGAGTCTTTACAGTAAATGTGGGAAATCGGAGGGTTTGTTTGGCGTAGACTTGTTGCAAACTGAATAAGAAATAAAATCTTGACATTCAAATTTAACAAAAGGTTTTTATCTGATATGAAAATACACAACTCTCAAAGTAAATATTGATTTTGTATTTATCATGTTATCTTTTAAGATGACACTGATACTAAATTATACTAATTTGATATAAAATGCCATGTGCATACTATGGACTTGTGGGAAAAATTGATGGCATTGTATTTGGATTCCTTACAGAACAATGGAAACCACAATTATATGCTGATGAACTGAACACGGAAGGAAACTGATTGGCTATCGCTGTGCATTGTTGGACTAAACCTGTAAACCTCAGAGTCCTGCAGTTTCCATAGAAACGCAGAATAGCTAGAAATGCAACAGTCATCTCCAGACAAAGGGCCGCCTGAGCTCTAATTCCATCCTCCAGAGGGTGGAGATCAAAGCCTTCCCATTTAAAAATAGAAAGGAAAATTTTCCATATGCAAAATACCAACACCAAAATGAGAGACCATTTCATAAAAATCTTTAAAGATAAATCCCTGACCATAAATCAACTG
>PVKM010040407.1:0-13455 GCA_004027735.1 Carollia perspicillata
GTAAATATTATTAGTGGGATAAACTCAGACTTTTGATTGTAGCCTACAAGATTCTGCATCCTTTATCTCCACATGCAATGTTCACTGTCATCTCTTAAAATATTTCACCAGTCCACTCACCTCCTCTGGTTAAAGTCCAACCAGCTGGTCTTCTTTCAATTCCTTAAGTAAGCCAAGGTCTTTCCTGCCTCAGGTCCTTGGCACATGCTGTTTCTTCTGCCATTCTGTGTGGCTGGCTTCTTCTCCTCACTGAGTCTCAGCTTTCACGTCCCCTTTCCAGAGAGGTCTTCCCTGACTATCATATCTAGAGAAGCCAGCCCTCCTTACCTGCTCACCCTCTATCTTAGTCCTTTTGTGTCTTTCTCAGTCCTTTAAAAACTTGCAATCCTTTTATTTATTCATTTTGTTTCTATTTTTACTGCCTCCTTCCCTGGATGGAAGGTAAGGCAGGGCTACGGCTGTCTTGTGCGCCATCCTATCCATGGTGCCCAGTACATAGTAAGTTCCCCATCCACATCTGTGGAATGAGATGTACACAACACCAGTCGTGAGAGTGTGCGGCAGTGCAGACGGAGTCCTCAGCACAGAGCCTGTCCCGTAAACGTTTGTTGAAGTTTTAAAAAAGGAGATTTGAGGGCAACATGGAGAAAGGAGAAGTGAATGAAGGAATGAAGCTGATTTTCTACTTGTAAGAATTCCACAGAGGATGGCGATTCATGCCGTGGTTCAGGAGAAGGTTGCAGAGCCCTGGAGCAACGGTGGGACCCAGCACTGGGCAGGTGAAGAGTGAGGTGGGCAGCATCTGGGATCTTGGCATGATGTTAAAAACATAAAACTGTGGTGGGCCACACAGAGGTCACTTCTGGAGGCCAAGAACTGTAGTATCCTGGAAAAGAAATCAGGAAAGGTGTACCGAGAAGCCTGGCGCTTTCTAGGAAGACTTTCCCAATGGCTTCGTATGTGGCAGAAAGGGGTGTTTCTGGTTGGGTACAGGTAGAGCTGGCTGCAGGGTGGTGATTAGTGGTTGGAGCCCATTGCCATCAGCCTAGGCCAGTGGGCAGGGGCAGGGATGCTGAGGCACAGGGGACTCAGGGGGCGGACCCTAGCAGAGGCGGCCCTGGACTAGGAAGGTGCACTGCCTGCAATCCCAAGCCTTTGGCACCTCACACTCAAAGGCTGTCTCTGTGCTGATTTCCCTGATGGAGAAGGTTAGAAGCTGTGGCCACAAACCCGAATCTAGAAAAACAAAAAGCTAGGCTAGGGAGAGAAGCATTAGCTCCACCATCTTTTGTTGATAATCTCATTTCATGAGATGTCTCATGGATCTGGGAAAAGCTTCAACATCTCTACCGGCACTCAGAAGGCTGGAGAGAGAACACATCCTGGGCAAGGAGATGTGCTTGCGTTGTGAAGCCTGCTACATGGCTGCGGCTCCCGGGTTTCGTGCTCCAGTTCTGGCTCTTGCCATGGCTGGTGCACCCTCTGACCTTCCGAACCCTCTCTGTGAATTGGTCAGGACCACTAGTTCCCATTTAGAGATGAGAAAACAGATGCTGAGGAGAAAAAGAGCTGAAACTAGATCTTCCCACTTGCTGCCAAAATGATTCGCTTTGTATTTCCCAAGGTATGCAAAAGAGGGCTGTGAATTAGAAAAACTGAGAAATCCATTTAGGTGTGGGCCTGAATGTTGGCTCTCGGCTTTGCAGATGTTGCTGTTTGGTTTTGCTGCTGGAGGTAAGAGAAGAGAATGGCTTCCTGAGCTGATCTCCCATGATGCTTTCCCATGAGTCCCCAGAAAATGTACACCTGGATTCCCAGGGATCGGAGATGTTGTGAAGAGGGGTGGGGGGGGCGCCTCCCTCCTTTGTCGGGTATCCCTGGGGAATCTAGGTTCTGAGGATGCTATGTGTTCTCCTTAATTAGTGCAGGGATCCCACTGACCCTCCAGGGAGAGCGCAGGGCACCAGAGTTGGCGACTGTCCAGCGTTCTGCATTGCTGCTCCAACAAGAAAGGACTCAGACTCAGACAGGTGGCACCCTGGTAAACCAACAGGATGGATTTTGCAAAACTAAAATGTGGCATCATCTCAGGCTGTGAAGTTTCTCAGCCATTTTTGATCCAAATTCTTCCGCTAAAGACACCAATCTTATTTAGAAGCCTTTATGTGATTTGATATTACAAATAAATATCACAGTGAAAACAGATGACAATTTTAGAACCTGGGATTTTTTTCCCCACTCACCAAGCCCTCACCCCCATTCTTAGAGGCTTCGCCAGGAAAATTCCTTTCTTCTGCAACTGTTGAAAATCACTTGCTCTTTCTTACAGAGCATGGATGGAATGCCTCAAGGCAGTGAGTCCTGAAGAAAGGGTCTCGAATAAGCCGGCCCAGAGACACCTGGTGAAATTGTTGAAAATCAGATTCCTGGGCTCCACTCCCTGAGGTTCTAACTGAGTTACTCTGGTGGGACTAAGGAATCTGTACAGTTAAAGTGCTCCCAAAGGTGATTCTCCCAGATTCGGGAGCCAGTGAGGCAGAGGCTCTGGTGGAAGCATTAACTTCACACGCAGGTCCTCTTGGGTCCTTTCCTCTGGACCAGACCAGCCCTCTGGAAAAGGGCTGCTGAAAGTGACCCCTCCAGTCACAGCCTTCCTCCACCCAGCTGAGTCCCTATTAGTGAAACAAAATGTAGCACTTAAAAATAAAAAGTTTATTTTGCAGAAGCCCAGCTGAAGGGAATTCCATTAATGTGAAAGTGTGTTCATGTAAGTCATTGCCTATTCTACTAATTTGCATTCAGACCTGTCATGTGAGGACAAAAGAGGTTCCATCAGCTAGGTAGAAGTTGGGTCACCAGATGTGTGAAGCTTAAGGCTTTTCCCAGTGATTTAACTCAGCTGCCCAGGGAGGGGGGAATAGCTAAAACCCACCCATTGACTGTTGGGATTTAGCAGAGCTCCTTAGCTGAAGGAGGCCACACACAGCTGCCTTGAATGAGCTGTCTCCCATCTCACTGGATCACCAGGCTTAGGTCCTGCAACCATCGGACTAACAGTCTCAAACCCAATGCCCTTCTCTTTCCCCTTCTGATGTTTCCATTAGAAGGCTTACCTTCGCACTGGGTTATGATGACGTAGATGAATCTCTGGTGCTCATCTTTTTCATTGCCTGCTGGACATGTCTCAAATTAGAGCAAGTTATCTGCACCCCAACTGGATCTTCCCTCCAAATTTCCTTTTCCCTCTATGCTTCCTCCCTGGCTGCCCCCACCACCGCTCCTCTTCCACAACCCTCAGAAACCCTCCCATTCAGGGAGATGAGCTCTCTTCTGCCCTCTCGTTGCTGTTTTCACAGTCAGAATTTCAGCTCATCCCTTCCAGCCAGCCTTTCCTCAACTACTGATGTGACCTCTGCCTGTCCTGTCCCTTCTCACTTTGCTGTAAAGCCCCACTCTGCATGCTGCTCATTCCTCTGTTCCCAAAATTGGCCCTTAAAAATTTGCCAGTCTTCATTGTTTTGTACACCTCATTTCCCCCTGTTCTCCTACCCACGCTCTACGTGTGCTCCAGCTAGCTACATGCACCCTGTAAGCCCTTACCCCGGGGCCTTTGTAAGTGCTGTGACTGTCCTTTGGACTATCCTTCCTCCCATCTCTGCTGCTGAAATCCAACAAGTGCCACCAACATTTTCGTGACTCTATTCTTCATCTGGATAAGGGACTGTTTCCTCTGTGGTTAAACCTGTCAAAACAATTCAGGGAGACATTTGATGAACTGTTTCCAGAATTGTACACAAGCCCACAGACATACTGATGTATCCTACACACAAATGTAATCAACCATGGCATCTTTGAAACCCACACTTCTCTTTGATTGCTGTTTGCAAACCTTGGGATGAGGTGCAGAGATGGAGCCCTGAGTTCAGTTACTTGGCACAATTAACTAGAACACAGGAGTTAGGTGATAGGGTGGAGGGAGAGGAAATTAGCACAAACATTTCTAGATTTAATCTTGGTCTTGTTGCCTTAACAACTTGATGTAGATTTCAGAGAGGTGGCCTTTTATTCCTCAGTAATCTTTTTGGAAGTCAGAGTTGTCATAACAATAGCACTGAAAATAGCCAAGCCTCCATCAAATGACTTTTGTTGCTGGTTTTTCTCTTTAAGAAGGGCTTGTAGAACTTTAGGATCAAGGCCCAGTAAGGAAAAAGAGGACAGACAATTTGTCCTAAATGCAAGTCTTATGCCCATGTCCATGATATCTATTTCCAAGCCCAAAACACTGAAATTGATTAACATTGTTCTCACTCACTTAGTCTGTTCTATCAGCAGCTTTTCATAATGAAACAGTGTCTTAGAAACACTTTATTGGTTGATTGATTGATTGATTGATTGATTTGTTCATTCATTCTCTGGTGCCACTGTATTTACCATAAAATACACTATGTTACAGTAGAGGCTGGACAAGGAAGTGCAAGTATTCATTACAAGGTAACATGACAGAGAGCAGTACCCTAGCTAGACTTGGAGTGACTAATTCTATTCTGGCAGGGGTAAACCTACATAATTAAGTTTCACACTTATAAAGTTATCTCTGTGAATTCAGGAATAAGAGGCCTTTTTTGTAGATATAATTCCATCTAGAAGCGCTAACTTTATTTAAAGAAAAACACTCTGCCTTCATATTATGGGTTGAGGTGTCCTATTTGATTCCTAAATCCACCTAGTAGTTCTTTGTTGTGACAGAATCTGCAGCTGTGGTAAGAAGACTACACAGCCCTGGCTCTGAAGTGGTCTTCGGCTCCAGAAAGTGCATTGGCCATGTATCTGGCTGTCACTGCTAAACCTGTGGCTTGCAGAGGCCTGAGAACTGGGTTTGCCAAGTATAGTCCCACCATTTAAGCTCTTCCTACACATAGGACATGTATCATGTCATTTCAAACAGGCACAGTACAAGTGCTGTGAACAAAGTGGTAGCAGGATAATTGCTGGACTTCCTCTTCAATTGCATGATCTTCTTTGCTTACAGGACACTCTGAACCCATATCAACTTGTTCCTGAGTTGTTGTCACTGTAGGAAGAGATGTGATCTTTTCCTTGTCAGCTGAAGGAGACCCCATGTTTTCCATTGTCCCGACAGCTGGATTACAATGGCATCAAGCCCTGTTGGACTCCAGGTGGAGTCCCCAGGGTTGGAGTACAGCATCCCACTCCAGGTAAAAGGGTGTGGGGATCCATCAGGACCTGTAGAACTTGCGGAGAACCCTACAAAGATCTGTTGCATTAGCCCCTCGATAGCTGGTGATCTATCAGGAAGAGTTTTCTCTTGTGATCTGTATGTCTGAGTCACTGGCTGTCCTGAAGGTCAATTTGGTTCCCAGAAGTCAGTGTGAGTCTGGTGACCTTTTTCATTGCCTCTGTTAACTTGGTCCAGTTGGTAGCTACTTAGAAATGGTCTAAAATCTTGTGTAATCAGTGTGTAGTCAAACTGAGCCAGAACTCTGCAAAATGTGTTGACATGAAATTGTCCATCCAGCTTCCGTGGACATGACCACCTAAAAAACTGGAATTATCCATCGCTTCTTCAGTAAACCCTGATTCACATCTGGGGCAAATATATGCCGATAGTTTGGTACCTTGCCCCTGCAAACATGACAGAAAAGCCGCTGTGCAGTGCCTGCGCCAGTCTGGCCACCAGAGAGGCTCATCCTCACCGTGTTTTTTTCTCTGCTTCGCGGGTTGCAATCCAAGAGGGCAGCTGGCCCCATTCTCCTCAGGTGGCTATCTCTGATGCTTCTGACTTTTAGATACATTTTTAAATGTCTAAAGGACACATGGACAAAGCCAAAGGAGGGTAGGATAGAAGGTGGGAGGAGGGGATGGCTGGCGTGGGGGGGAGTTGTGGGGGAAAATGGAGACAACTCGAACAACAATAAAAAAAAAGAGAAAAATTTTTTAAAAAACAAAATCTATATGTCATGCTTAATCAAAAGTTAAACTATATGGGAGCTATTATTTTTTTTATCATAAAAGTAATTTTTTTGGCCTGTGTTTCTCAGTCACTGGCCCATGAAGTAGTGAGGTTAACTTTTAGTCTCCTCCTCGCCTATGACTCTCTTCCCAGGTGTAGCATTCCCTTCTTGCCTTTCCTCTCTTTTCTGGGCTCTCATGGCCTTCAGGAGGTAATCTATATTGTTACAAGGATGATCTGGTTTGCAATCTGCTGCTTTAGGTTATAAACGCTCCACCATCCACATGTTTTCTTCCTTCTGCCCTACCTACCATACACTGTATCGGGGTCCATTTGGGCTGCGTTAACAAAAGACCACAGGCTGGGTATCTTATAAACAGCACGCATTTATTGCTCACAGCTCTGGAGGCTAAAACTCAGAGATCAAGGGGCCAATAAGGTCAGGTTGTAACCAAAAATGCAGGTTCTGCTGCCTGCCCAAAGGAAGGCCAGATTTGTGAGACAGGTGCTGGCAAAAAAGGAAAGAGCTGTGTTCAGGTGCCACGACCCGGGAGAACGGTGGACTCCCAACTGAAAGACGGACTCCCTTTTCTGCTCAAGCCCCAGGTCCTTATAGGAATATGGAGGGGTGGGCTGCTGCTGCTTCTTTTTTTTTTCTATTCAATTATCTTGCTAGTTCTTGGTGGCTGGGGTCCTGTGCATTTATCTTTCTAGCTTTTAACCGCAGTGTAAGAATAACCCCCTGTGCCATCTTGGATGATGGATGAGACTCCCCAGGTCTCCCTGACTATCTATGGGGAGGGGAGGCTGCAAGACCTGCCATCGAGAAGCCTGAAGATGCCACAGCCCTCAGCCCCCTCCCAACACTGGGCATAGCACCTGCACACCCAGAGGAGCTGTTTGCAGTCAGCAGGGCACCCCTGGACCCCAGTGCACTGGCGTTCTCTGTGCAGCCTGGCTTTACACTGCCTCCTCCGCACCACCCAGCACTTGAAGTGGCCAGCCAGGCAGGCGCTGTGACTGGCAGCTGCCTACATAACAAGGTGAGGGCTGCCTTTCTAGCCACAGACTTCCACACATCCTGGAAGGACAGGGGAGTGCTCAGGAGCCTCCTTAGATGAGCATTAATCCTGTTTTCTGCAGTCTCTGTCCTCATGACCTAATCACCTCCCAAAGGTCTCACCACCTAATACCACCACATTGGGGGTAGAATTTCAACATAAGAATTTGGGGGGACAGAAGCATTCAGACAGACTATACAATGCTCAATCGAGGAAGAATAAATACTTATTGACCAGGGTGTCCACAGGGTACATGCAACTGCATGGCATACGTGAGCTGATTGCTTTCCCTACAAGGGCAGGCCTCTTGTCTCGGAGGTCACCCAGCAAACCGTGATGGAATATATTCAGTTATGCTCTTGACATTCAACCAATATTGACTTGGATCAAGTTTCAAATGCTGTTAAGTCAAATGGATGGAGTGTAGAAAACCTCCTGTGTAGCTTGGCCACCTTCGTGTACTTGGAGTCCTCCAAGCAGAGGTTGCGAAGGTTGAACTAGGAAGAATTGGATAGTGTGTTTTGTTGGGCTACGGGGAGGGCCTTGTGGGAGGCAGAAGACATCGGATCCTATTAGCTGTCCCTTTCAAACTATAAGCAGAACTCACGCTCTGGCATTCTCCAACCTGTGGGCTCTGACCCGTGGATTGTAAATGCAGAGAGACACTTGTGCTTTGAGAAGCCCTCAGGACTATTCTCTGTTCTCAGATTCTCCTTCAGAGCCATTGTTGGTCATTTTATCTTTCTTATTTTCTTATGCAACTTTTACGATTCTTAGGGAAGAAAAAAGGAAAATTTTTGTTACCTCTTACTGAGATACCTTAGAAAGAAATAGTGGGGCTGAAAATGCAAAGTGGGACATAAATTCTAAAGTACCCCAGAGTCAGTGCTGGAAATTTTATCTAAATTTTAATTCTTCCAAAAGGAGAAAACACCCCTCTCATACAAAATACACACACACATATACAAAATTTCTACACACATTCAAATTTATGGCTCTTAAATGATTGTGTTGGATGCTGCTGCATGATGTATACCATCCATATTTCTGGCTTCCAGATGGAAAGTGGGAAATGGTGTGCTAATGAATTATAGGTTTGACTCAAAGTTTTAAAAATGAGATGCTTTTTAGTCAGTTTTCTTTGTTTTAAATCCAATCACTGCCCTGCTCTGTTACAAAATGTGACATTTGTCATTGCTTTATAGGTTGGGCTTTGCAAGGCAAACACTCAGGAGGCTGTTTATTTCCTCCTACCTACCTTGCCTACAATTAAGATACATGGGCAACAAGTGGACCATAGTGCTTACAGCTGGGCAAAGCAAATGTTAACAAAGAGAAAACTGAAGTATTCTCAATGAGATTTTGTTTTTGAATTATCACTCCCCCCAAAAGTAGCTTATCATAAAAATTGCAACATAACAACTTTCTCTAATATTGCTAGTCACCATGCTATAAAATGGTGATTTTTTTTCTAGAGTAACATGATAGGGAAAACAAACTCCTGGCTGGAATTCCGTCTCACTGTCTTAGCATGGGTTTCCTCTTTTTGCTACTACTTCATTGAGGAGTAAACTCCTAGTAAGCAAGAGCGAGGGATGAGGGGCAGGAGCAAGAAAGAAGGGAGAGTCAGAAGACATATTAGTGAACTGGCCACAGAATGGGTGGCTGGTGGCTCTGTGTCATGGGACTGCGCTCTGACAAGGACAGTCCATTTAGGAGGTTAGGTTCTCCTCCTAAACAGGAATTGTCCACCTGCTCTTGCATCCCGCTTGTCCAAGGTGAGCCCCATGGAGGTTAATCTCCTGCACTCTGGATTGACAAGTCATTCTCATAGCTCTGACCAGTGTGTTTCCTGATGAACTTTATTATATTTTACTCTCTCTGGGGCTGTTCCCATGGTCTAGGCATCTGGTTTGCTCCTTAGCAAGTGATAGACTGGCTCTGGCTGGGTGGCTCAATTGGTTGGAACATCCTGTCCTGTACACCAAAAGGTTGTGGGTTTGATCCCTGGTCAGGGCATATACCAAGGATGCATGTTTGATCCCAGGTTGGGGTGCATATGGGAGGCAGCTGATTGAGGTTTTTCTCTCATCCCTCTCTCTCTCTCTCTCAAACCAATAAACATATTCTTGGGTAAGTATTAAAAAAAGAAAGAAAGAAAATGATAGACTGTCAAATTAAAGACACTCCTCTTCGAGGCCATGAACTATGGAGACCAATCATGACTGCTGATCAAATTGTTGAAATCACTCATGTACACGTCTTCTTGATCCACATACTTTGTAATGTAGCTGCCCCCGGAAAGGAATTGCCTTTTGGTTGCTTCCTAGATAATGATCTAAGTGAAAGGGATGGGGTTAATTCAGTCTATAGGAATATTTGGGATCCCATTCTGACCATTCCTAGGCACGATGCTTCTTTTTTAACAGCAACTCGAGCTGGACAGGTTGCTACACCCTCAAAGTGGCAGCCTAGCCCAAAGAGGTTTAGGGGATTCAAATTCATTCTGGTTCAGCCACCTGGATTATCTTGTGGGTTGCCGTGATCCTAGATCAGAGGATAATGACCATTTGGTTCTCACAGAGTCCCTCTACGGTGTTCTGCATGGGGAACATAATGGGTCACTGTCAATTTTATGAAAATACCCTTGTGTGTTTTATACCTGATGCTTCTAGATGAACAGCCTGGATGATCTGGATATAAATTGGGAATGATTGTAGAAAAGGCAAAGTTATATCTACTGGATGGGGAAACTTCAAGTTCATGGTGGTGGAGGAAGAATAACAACCTGGATGCTCTGGGGAGAGAACATCTTAGGATCTTAGGTTACAGAATGTATAGAGGATGAAGGACACTAATGATATGTGTCTTTCAGAATTGCCCCGGAAACTTTTCCTGCTGGTTTGGTTCTTCTAAACAATTGCAAGCACCTTGACTTTAACTGAATGTTGGGTCTGACATCCCCCTGTAGAGAGCTCTGACCTCTTTTGGATCACCATTTTCTTTCATATCACCAAGAAGCCTTGGAAACAATAGGGCATGGTGGCCCCAACTTCTGAGTCTTTTCTTTTAAATAAATGTGAACCCCAACTCATGAAACCATTCCAAGGAGTGGATGCAAGTCACCTGCTTGCTGGTGTAGACACATGGGACAGGTCACACTGTGTATCCTCAGGCAGTCCTTCCAAAAATAAGAACTAGACTCAACTATTTGAACTGAGCTGGAACTCTAAGTCTAACAGACAACCAGAACTGTCAGCTTGTGTCCCTGACAAATATGAGACTCACTTTGGGGCCTAAGCACTTATAAGTAACACATTCTTTCTGGGGTATCGCGTGCCCCCTTGAGACTGTGTTTCTTGTATGGAAGCCAGGCATTTGCTCCCTCCCCAAAATGCAATGGCCTTTCCTTTAGGGATGCTTTTTGTTGTTTGTTTGTTTGCTTGTTTTCATTAACAAAGATGTTTAACACACTAGTTTTTTCCATTAGAGATGTCTTTATTATCTGTTAACAGTTTTATTGAGATATAATTAGCATATCATACGATTGACCCATTTAATGTACAAAATTCAATGACTTTTAATGTATTTGCAGATGCATGCATCCATTATTACATTCAAATTTAGAATATTTTCATCCTCCCAAAGAAACCCTTACCCTGTACCATCACCTTCAAATTTCCCCATCCCTTCAAATTCTAACCAGCTTCTACTCTATTTATTTCTCTATAGATTTGTCTATTCCGAACATTTCATACATGTGGAATCATACAGCATGAGGTTCTTTGTGATTGGCTTCTTTCACTTAGCATAAGTTTTTCAAGGTTCTTCCTTGGTGCAGTATGTCTCAGTCCATGGTCCACTTTCCCACCATATAATACCATATTGTATTTAATGTAGCACATTTTATTCATCCATTTGGTAATTGATGGACATTTGGGTTGTTTCAACTTTTTGGCTATTATAAATAATGCAACTCTTAGCTTCAGTGTACAGATTTCTGTGTGGAAATGTCTTCACTTCTCTGGGGTACATACTTAGGGGTGGAATCGCTCAATTACATGGTGACTCTACGTTTAACTGTTTGAGGTCCTGCCAGGCTGTTTGACCTACTGTATTTTCCAAAGTGCCTGTGACATCTTACATTCCCACCAACAGGGTTTTCATTTCTCCACATCTGCACCAATCTTTGTTATTGACATCATTTATATTTTTGATTCTTGCCACAGTAGTGCTTTTTTAAAATTGGGGTTTATTTTCTTATTTTTTCAGTTGTGAGAATTCTTCATATATTTGAATACAGGTCTTTCATTAATGTGTTTTTCAAATGTTTCCTCTCTGCTGGTAGAATTTTAATATCCTTTACAGTGCATTATGAAAAGTAGGTTTTACACTGATGGAGTTTAATTTACAACTTTAAAAATATGATTCGTATTTTTCGTATCTTGTCTAAAAAATTTCTGACCAATCTAAGGTCACAAGTATTTTTTCCTATGTTTTCATTTACAATTTTTACTGTTTTAAGTTTTACATGTAGGTCTGTGATCCACTTAACAATTTTTATGTTTGGCATACAAGGTAGGCAAGGTAGGTTAATGTTCACTCTTTTTTCACTTCCAGCAAAGATGGAGGCATAGGTGGAAATACTGTGCCTCCTTGCACAATCAAGATTGAGGACAACAAAGATTTACAAACAATAACACAACCACGACACAGAAAATTGAACTACAGAAATCCAACAACCATTCAACCAGACTGGTAAGAGGGGTGGAGTTGGCAGTGGGCAGAGAGGGAATGCGGCAGGAAAAGGCAGTGGCTGGCAGACCTGGGAGTGCCGGGGAGTGTAGGTGGTGCTGAGCTTACAAACCCCAGACATGGGGAGGAGACTAGTAGAGCACATAGGGCACGCAGGGCGGTTGGCCGACCATGGACACACATTCACGTGCAGATAAACTAGGCAAGAGTGGGCAGTGAGACAGACTGCACAGCCCAGGGCCCAAGTGATGGGAAATAAACCCTAAAAACACCAATTAAAAAGGTGTCGGGAGAGACTCCCAGCCTCACAGGAGAGGTTGCTGGGGAGACCCGCAGGTTCCTGGAGTGTGTATAGGCCCGCCCACCTGGGAACCAGCGTCAGGAGGGTCCAGTTTGCTTGTGGGAAGTGGCAGAGGGGATGCAAGTCCCAGAGAGTGTGGGACAGGTGCCATTGTTCCCTCTCTGACCCCGCCCCCACAGACAGCATCACAACCCGGAAACTAGGTTACCCTGCCCTGGGAAACACCTAAGGCTCCCCCACCCATATGTAACAGGTGTCACCTGACCAAAAATTACTCAAACTGAAGAACAGCTCAGAGCTCCAGAGCCAAGACTTTTAAGCGACCAAGAGATAGCCAACCTATCAGATGCACAGTTCAAAACACTGGTGATCAGGATGCTCACAGAACTGGTTGATTTTGGTTGCAAATTCAATGAAAAATGAAGGCTACACTAAGTGAAATGAAGGAAAATGCACAGGGAACCAATAGTGATGGGAAGAAAACTGGGACTCAAATCAATGGAGTGGACCAGAAGGAAGAAAGAAACAACCAAACAGAAAAGAATGAAGAAACAAGAGTTCAAAAAAATGAGGAGAGGCTTAGGGACCTCCAGGACATCTTTAAATGTTGCAACATTCCAATTATAGGAGTACCAGAAGGGGAAGAGGAAGAGAACAAGTGGAAAACTTATTTGAACAAATAATAAAGGAGAACTTCCCCAATCTGGCAAAGGAAATAGACTTCCAGAAAGTCCAGGAATCTCAGAGAGTCCCAAAGAAGGTGGACCCAAAGAGAAACACACCAAAGCACATCATAATTACATTAGCCAAGATTAAAATGAAGGAGAGAATTCTAGAAGCAGCAAGAGATAAGGAGACAGTCACCTACAAAGGAGTTCCCATCAGACTGTCAGCTGATCTCTCCAAAGAGACCTTACAGGCAAGAAAGGGCTGGAAAGAAGTATTCCAAGTCATGAAAGTGAAGGACCTACATCCAAGATTGCTCTATCCAGCAAAGCTTTCACTTAGAATGGAAAAGCAGATTAAGTGCTTCTCAGATAAGGTCAAGTTAAAGGAGTTCATCATCACCAAGCCCTTATTATATGAAATGTTAAAGGGGCTCATCTAAGAAAAAGAAGATAAAAAATATGAACAGTGAAAGGACAGCAAACTCACAGTTATTAACATCCACACCTAAAACAAAAGCAGACTAAGCGGTCACCTAAAACAGGAGCAGAGCCACAGAAATGGAGATCACATGGAAGGTTAGCAACAGGGGAGTGGGAGGAGGTGAGGGAGGAGGTACAGCGAATAAGTAGCATAGACAGTGGGGAGAGAATAGACAGGGGGAGGGCAAGAGTAGTGTGGGAAATGTAGAAGCTAAAGAA
>PVKM010040408.1:0-13483 GCA_004027735.1 Carollia perspicillata
TCATAAACTATGCAGTTTTGTACACTTTTCACATATAAGCATAAACAGGCAGGAAAGTAGGTAGGTCAGAAGGCAGGTAGGTAGATCACTTGAAAGAAATACTGTTAAATATTAGGGGCCAAAGACACTGATGAAAAAGAGCACATTTGTGAGAAAGTGATTGAAGTGAACTCCAAAAAGCAAGCCCATCCCAGTATTTGAGACCTGAAGCCTCCTGGACCCCTGGGCTGCAGTCCACTGGTCATCTCTTCCCATCTTAAGTAATGAGGAAGCTTCATGCACATGCCTCTAGGACACCCAGTCCTCAAGTGCAAGCCAGGACCCCTGCCTCTTACACACCCCGCCTCCACCCTCACAAGCCAGCTCCCACATTTGGGAGCAAGAATTTGGAACTCCTGATACCCAGAATGTGTGAAAGCTTCGGATTTTGCCTTGATCCTCAGGCTCCTCACTTTGTGGAGAGGGGCAGCTAACTGTAAAAGGACAGTTGGGAATCCACTGAAGACTCTAATGGTGGCATGAGTGTGGTTTACAAAAGGTCGTATTTTATAACAGCTATGGGGTGAGAGACAGTGGGCCATGGTGGTGTCTGAGGGTCTCCTCATGACCACCATTTTTCTTAGCTTGCGCATCCCAGGGTTATGTTATAGAATGGAGAATACTGAATTTTCCATGGAAGCAAAGAAGACAGGAATTAAGGGTAGCTATCATGATGTACTCCTGTTATGAGGGTCTTAAGTGAAAACTTGGCATCTCTGACTTGTGACATCAAATACGGAGAACAACTTTCCCTTCAAATATAAGGAGTCTGTATTTGAAGGGAAAACATAAAGCAAATAAAGGGTCTATTCTTCAGTCTATTTTCATGTGGCTCACAGGAACATGCCAAATATAGACAGAATTATTTTGTCATGTGTAGGCACATGTATTTACTCACCATGCTGTTCATTTTTGAAGATGAGGAACCTGCTCTTTGCTTCCGTAGACTATTCACTTCTTCTGCATGCCCATCTTTTGTTTTCAAAATCATTCTGCTACTCCCCGCAGTGCCTTCTGACGAGGACCGCAGCCGTCTCTCGATGAATCTTCCTTCACGATAGGGACTGAGGCTACTGGCAAGAACTATTAAAAAACAAATAATAATCAATATAAATGTTTAAATGCGCTTTTCATCAATGTTCCACTGAAAGCATATGGGAAACCCTTAATGTCATTCAAAAATTCTCTATCACTCTAATTTTTTAATCAGTAGTGTTAGTTTAGTTTATTTAATCATGTCATCACTTTGGAGCCCAAAACTTTTGGAATCATCCAAGGTTTCTCTGTACCTCACAGAAACCACATAAGCAAAATTCTGCACTTGTTATCCTCTAATTGTATATAGAATCTGATCACTTTTTTAAAAAATTATGTTTATTGGGGTGACACTGGTTAATACGAAGGTTTCAAGTGTACAATTCTGATACATCATCTGTATGTAGCCTTCTGTGCCCACCACCCGAAGTGAAATCTCCTTCTGTTTTCATATATTTGATCCCCTTTATACCCCTTTAGTATCTACCACCCCCTCCCTCTGTTTTCTGTGTCTCTGAGTTTTTGTTTGTTCACTAGCTGCTTCTAGTATTATATCCCCACATATGAGATAAAGCACATGGGTTTTGACTTTTTCTGTCTGACTTATCTCACTTAGCATGATGCTGTGAAAGTCCATACATGTTATCACAAAGGCAGTATTTTACCTTCTTTTATGCATGAGTAGAAATCCACTGTATATATGTTCCACATCTTTTTTATCCAATCACAATTTACTTCTTTTTAAATATTTTTTTATTGTTGTTCAAGTACAGTTGTCTCCGTTTTCCCCAGCCCCACACCCCCACCTCCCACCCTCAGTCCTTCCCCACTTTGGCTTTGTCCGTGTGTACTTTATACATGTTTTTTGACAACCTTTCCCTTCCTTTTCCCCATTATCCATCTCCTCCTTTCCCCCTCTGATTACTGTCAGTTTGTTCCTTATTTCCAAGTCTCTGATTGTATTTTACTAGCTTGTTTATTGTGTTGATTAGGTTCCACTTATGAGATCATATGGTATTTGTCTTTCACCTCCTGGCATAATGCTCTCACTTAGCATAATGCTCTCCAGTTCCATCCATGCTATAGTGCAAGGTAAGGGCTCCTTCTTTCTTTCTGCTGTGTAGTATTCCATTGTGTAAATGTACCACAAGTTTTTGATCCATTCATTTACTGATGGGCAGGAGGTCACTTCCAGCACTTGTGAATTGTGCTACTATGAATATTGGGGTGCATTGTGCTACTATGAATATTGTGAATTGTGCTGTGAATTGTGAGTTGTGCTACTATGAATATTGGGGTGCATAGGTTCTTTTAAATTGACGTTTCAGGGTTTTTAGGGTATAACCCAGCAGTAGAATTGCCAGGTCAAAAGGCAGTTACAGTTTTAGTTTTCTGAGGAAATTTCATACTGTTTTCCACTGTGGCTGCACCAGTCTGCATTCCCACCAACAGTGCACTAGGGTTCCATTTTCTCCACAACCTTGCCAGCACTTGTTGTTTGTTGATTTGGTTATGGTGGCCATTCTGACCGGTGTGAAATATATCTCATTGAGGTTTAAATTTGCATCTCTCTGATGGCTAGTGATGCTGAGCATCCTTTCATATGTCTCTGGGCCCTTGTAGCTCCTCATTGGAGAAGTGTCTGTTCACGTTCTTTGCCCATTTTTTATTTGGATCGTTTGTCTTCCTGAAGTGGAGTTGTGTGAGTTCTTCACATATTTTTTAGATCAAACCCTTGTCCAGGGTACCCCTGGAAAATATATTCTCCCATACTGTTGGTTCCCTTTTCATTTTGCTGATGTTTTCTTTAGCTGTGCAGAAGCTTTTTATTTTGATCAAGTCCCATTTGTTTATTCTTTCCTTTATGTCCCTTGCTCTAGGAGACATACAGGCAAAAATATTGCTGCATAGAATATCTGGAATTTTCCTGCCTATGTTGTCCTCTAGGACTTTTACAGTATGCTGACTTACATTTAAATCTTTTGTGCATCTTGAGTTTATTTTTGTGTATGGTGTAAGTCGGTGGTTAAGTTTCATTTTCCTGCATATAGCTGTCCAGATCTCCTAACACCATCTTGAAGAATAGCTTGAAGAAGCTATTTTTACTCCATTTTATGCTTCTGCTCCTTTTGTTGATTATTAATTGACCATAGAGACTTGGTTTTATTTCTGGGCTCTCTATTCTGTTCCAATGATCTAGGTGTCTGTCTTTATGCCAGTACCAGACTGTTTTGATTACAGTAGCCTTGTAATATAGTTGGATATCAGGTATTGTGATCCCTCCCTACTTTGTTCTTCTTTCTCAAAATTGCTGAGGCTATTCAGGGTCATTTATGGTTCCATGTAAATTTTTGAAATGTTTGTTCTAGATCTGTGAAATATGCCATTGGTATTTTAATAGGGATTGCACTGAATCTATAAATTGTTTTGGGCAGTATGGACATTTTGATGATGTTCATTCTTCCAATCCATGAACATGGTATATGCTTCAATTTATTTGTGTCTTCCTTAATTTCTTTCTTCAGAGCTGTGTAGTTTTCTGAGTACAGGTCTTACTACCTCCTGCACCTTAAAGGATATCATTAATATCCTTTACTCGACTTCATCAATGCTAGCCTAGATTACTGCAATACTTCCAATAATCTCCTGTGGTTGCATACACCCACCTGTTTTCCCTCACCAACACACAATCTACTTTTGACATGATATGCAGAATGGTACACTTGAAATATAAATGAGATGGATCACACTCCCTCCTTTAGTCATAAAGCAGATGTTTTCCCAACGGTCAATCCGGTTCCTGATAACATGACCCTACTCTCCACCTTACACTGGGGGCCTACCCATCATTTATGTCACACCTCTAATTTCATCTTCTGCTGCTGCTCCTCCTCACCCTTCCCTATGCTTATGCCACACTGGACCTCTTTGCCCACCCCTAGAAAATTTCAGGCATGCTCCAACTAATAGCCTTCATACAGATAAACATCTCTCACATATTTATATATCTTACTCTCTAATCACCTTAAAGTTTTTGTCAATATGTTACCTTAAGTAATACCCTGCTCATACTTAAAAATGCAAATTACAATGAACCGTTAGAATTAAAATTAAGAAAGCCATTTCATTTATAGTAGCATCAAAAATAATAAAATGCCTAGTAATAAATATATTCAGGTATGAGATGTCTACACTAAAAAGATGTCTACATTGATGAAAGAAATTAAAAAGAAAACACAAATTAATTGACAGATAATCCGTGTTTATGGATTGGAAGAGTAATATTGTTAAAATATCCATATTACCCAAAGTGATTTACAGATTCAATACAATATTTATCAATATTACAATGGCATTTTTCACAGAAATAGAAACAAACTCTAAACTTTGTACGGAACCACAGAAAACCCCAGATGGCCAAAGCAATCTTGGCAAAGGACAAAGCTAGAGGGATCACACTCCTGTAGTTAAAACTGTGTTACAAATCCACAGAAATCAAAACAGTATGGTATTGACATAAAACATATATATATCAATAAATATATATATTTATGTATATTTATATATTTATAAATATATATTATATATTTATATATATTTATATATTTATAAATATATATTATATATTTATATAATATATTTATATATTTATATATATTTATAAATATATATTTATCTATCTATATATATATCAATAAAATAGAATAAAAATCTCAGAAATAATCCCATACATATGTGGGCAATTAACTTTTGACAAAGAAGCCAAGAATATACAATGGGGAAAGAACAGTCTCTTCAATAAACGGTATTGGGAAAACTAGATAGCAACTTGCGAAATTATGAACCTTGACCCCTGTGTTACACCACAAACAAAAATCAATTCAAAATGGATTAACGTTAAATGTAAGAGCCTAAACTGTAACACTTTTAGAATAGACAGTAAGATCTTTGGCACAGGTCTTGGCAATGTCATTTTTGGATTTGACACCAAGAGTAAAAAAAACAAAAGGAAAAATAAGTGGGACTACTTCAAACTAAAAGATTTATGCTCAGCAAAACAAAGAATCAACAAAATTAAAAGGCATCCTATGGAATAGGAGAAAATACTGCAACCTATAAGCAGTTACTATCCAAAATATACAAGGAACTCAACAAACTCAATAGCAAAACAAAAGCAAAAACAAGATAATAACAATGTACCCCAAAGACAAATATGAAACCTAACAGATATTTTTTGAAGAAGACTTACAAATGACCAACAGGTACATTAAACGGTATTCAACATCACTAATCATCAGGGAGACTCAAATCAAAATCACCATGAGATATTACCTCACACCTGTTAGACGGCTATTATCAAATGGTCAAAAGATATGTTTGTCAAAAATGTGGAGAAAAGGGAACACACTGTTGGTGGGAATGAAAACTGGTAAAGCCATTGTGAAAAAGGGTATGGAGCTTCTTCAAGAAATTAAAAATAGGACTACCATATGATCCAGGAATTCCATAATTGGGGTTTGTGCAAAGGAAAGAAAATCATTAACTCAAAGAGATAGTTACACTGCCATGTTTATAAAACATTCACACAATAGCCAAGGTAGGGAAACTACCTAAATGTCCATGGATGAAAGAATGGATAAAGAAGATATGGTATTCTACACAATGGAATATTACTCAGCCTTAAAAAGGAAGGAAATCTATCATATGTGTCAACATAGATGAACCTAGAGAACACTATGCTAAGTGAAATAAGTCAGATAGAGAAAGAAAAATACTAGATGGTATTGTTTATATGTGGAATCTAAAATTAATAAATAAATAAATAAAGCAAAAATGTTGAACACTTGAGTGGCTGCCAGGGGCTAGGAAGTAAGGAGAAAAGGATAGATTAGTAAAAGATAGATTAGTAAAACTTTTAGTTATAAAATGAATAAGGTCTGAGAGCTAATATATAACAAGATGACTGTATTTGATAACATTGTAACACATAATTGAAATTTGCTGAGAGTATAACTTACATATTCTCACACAGAAAAAACGGTGAATATGTGAGGTAGTAGGTATGTTAGCTAAATGGTAGAGAATCCTTTCACAATGTATACATATATTAAATCACTAGAGAATTTACATATTTCACACTCAATAAAGCTGGAAATAAATACAAAATCCCACTCCCCATTTTTTTATTCTTTTATTCTGGTTTAAACTTATCCTCAGCAGTTACCACCATATCTCATTTATTTATTTCTTTATTAGTTGTCTGAGCATTCCCAGTAAAAGTAAGCTTTGGGAATGTAGCAATGTATGCTTATTTTCTTCACTGCTTTATCTCTAGTGCTTAAAACAGTGCCAAAACAAACATTTGTTGAATCAATGATTACACGAGGAAGTGTGTGAGTGAATAAATGAACTGTTCTACATAGACTCGTCTCCTGACTTAAAGATTTTTGGCCAGACTCTAGCAGGAAAACACGGCACTTTTTTTAAGTAACATTTTAAGTCAATGAATAAAAATTAAATTACCAGAGATATCAACATTACATTATTAATTCTGATTTGATTGTAGACCTAATATACCCAGATATGTATTAAATACTAGCTTGAATATATTTCATAATAAATACAGAATAAATTTAGTATTATGGAATTTAGCATGTATAGCAACTCTTTCTAACAAAAAATATACTTAACTGGTTTTAAAATGCTAAGCTTCCAAATTACAAAATCCTGATGAATAGTAGGCAAACATGCCCACAATTTGAGGACAGTGTATCATCACCTTTTCCTTGTTGACATTATCAACTTATTTGTCTACAACTACTTCACAAGTTGTAAATAATATAAATAAATAGCTAATGTCCAAATACAGGCAACATATTGGCAAATTCAGTGAAATTACTTTAATATGTTAAATAGTTTGCAATTAGGATCTCAGTCAACAGATTAATAGCAAGGTCATTGTTGGTCACTCTCTAGTTTCCATAGAAATAAACATATACAGTATTCAATCTTATACTGAGACAAGCCATCATTTCTAAATCAGAATCAGAGATAATCATGATAATTATACTTCTACCTATTTTTGTGCTATTCCTTTAAAGATCTGCCTAGAGGCCAATCTGAAATCCACCATTTCTTAACAATGTGATCTCATAGTTATTTAACTTCATCCTAAACCTTAGTTATTAATAACTGCCACACAAAATTTTGGTTAAAATTAAATGAAACAATTCATGCAAATTCCTTAATACATTTTTGACACATATTAAGTTTACAAAAAGGGTGTCCATTGTTAATCTATTCCTCATAATCATTCTTATATCATTAAAGAATTAAGCAGGTATAACTAGAGTCAAAATTGTAAACAAAGCTACTAAGATTTAAAAATTAAAAAGTAGGCAGATATATAAACATGACTCGTATCAAATGTGAAAAATATTAAGCTATACAATTATAGCACTGAATAATTAATTCATGCATTTAAGAGTTTAAAATTGCCATAATAATGCAGGGACTAGTTAGATAAATCATATCATGTTATTATTCCTGACATTGTAATACACAATTTAACTTATAAATATTATTTTACATTTTAGTGTTATTATTAATGTTTTGGGAAGAGCCAGGGTCCTAACGTGTATTGTAGCCTAGCCATTGAGAGCCAGAGCTTTGGCCCTGGCTGGCATGGCTCAGTGGATTGAGTGCAGGCCTGTGAACCAAAGTGTTCCGGTTTGATTCCCGGTCAGGGCACATGCCTGGGTTATGTGCCAAGTCC
Source organism: Carollia perspicillata (assembly GCA_004027735.1). Taxonomy (NCBI): domain Eukaryota; kingdom Metazoa; phylum Chordata; class Mammalia; order Chiroptera; family Phyllostomidae; genus Carollia; species Carollia perspicillata. Next base: position 7,850 of record PVKM010040408.1, read on the forward strand.
CCAGTAGGGGGCACACAAGAGGCAACCACACATTCATGTTTCTCTCCCTCTCTTTCTCCCTCCCTTCCCCTCAAAATAAATAAATAAAGTCTTAAAAAAAGAGCCTGCGCTTTGGATTGAAGTAGTTTTAATTTCCTGTGCCACTGACCAGCTATATGATCCCTTAGTCTCAGTTTTCACATCTGTTAGCTGTGGAATACACTAATGCCTACCTCATAGGGCTTTTATCCTAAACAATTATATACAGACTGCTTTGTAACTTTGGACACATACATAAACTATCTGTGCTCCAACTGTCTTGCCTGTACAATGTGTTACTATAATAGGAGTGATTTCAATCATTTGAGGATGCAATGAATTACTGTATCTATACAAAGAACACAGAACAGTGAGTGGAACATAAAAATCATTCAATGATGGGATAACTAGTAGTAATAGCAATAGTAGTAATAGTGGAATATATCTATTTCACTAAAAATTACCAATACTCAATCATAAACTCTAAAAAGGATATTTCTTGTTTTAGATAAAGCAACATTGAAAATAAATTAGTTTCCATTCACTTTCTTCTGAGGGTCAGATTCTGGAGAGCATAACTAAGAAAAATGAGGAATACTGATGAATTAAATTTTCAGCATAATACAACTGAAGCAAGTTTAAAATCAAGTAGTAAAAAGATTTAAAATTATAACTAGGAAAGAATATTAGATAATAAAAATAAGAAAAATGTGGTTTCAACTAATGAGATAAAGAAAATTAAATAAGCATAATAAAATTATAATTTATACTTATTAGACAAAGAAGATCAGCCTACCTTTGGCAGGATTTGCATCATATCCACATGTTTTGTTAAAAATATGATGATCACCAGAAGGTATTATTCTCGAATCTGATACAGGATGGGTCCCTTTCACACGTTCAGCTATTGCTTTATGTTGCTCATAAAATCCGAGTTTCCTCGGGGAGCTCGTCACCAACATTGTGTCACCGTTCTGTAAGACCACATGCTCTTCTCCTTGAGTATCTGCTGTCAGGTGAGTCTCTGAGTCACTCCCATTGGTAACAGGGAGTTCAGTGACTTGCAATAACACTTCCTTTTGATTAGCAGCAGAAGTTTCTGGTAAGGAATTAGATTCAATGCTACAACGACCTACTAACCTATACTTCCCAGGAGACGTAATTGCACAGGAAACAGTTCCCATAGGGTCTATTGTTGCCTTTGTAACAGCAGCAGGACTGGGAGAGACCTGAGAGGTAGAATCATTGTGGCCAAAGTTGTCGCAGTGGGATGCCATGCTTCCACTTTTAGAAAATGCGTCTGCTTCAGACACAGAATCTTCAGTCAAGGCTAAAAACTCTGAAGGTGTCTGAGCTGTGGTAAGATCAGCAGAAAGCAAGGGAGATTGTAAAGAGCTTCCTGCCCGCTCTGTTACATCCACAGAACAAGATGGAGAAGCTCTTACTAATTCAGGTTCTCTCTCTTGGTATTGTGTAGTTTCCAATGAGAATTCAGACTGTTGATCCAATGAAATGGACTGGCTCTGTGGAACTGGTTTAGAAAATTTATAGTGAGATGAGAAAGATTTAGTAAGCAGCTTTTTTGTTGACTGCTTAACAGAACGATGAGTTTGTTCTTCTGTGAATCCAGAGTCATCCCCCTCGCTTTTACCGGAACTTAGGCAATTTATAAAGACATTCTTATTAGTTGAGTGTTCCTTTTCCCTTTCAAAATCCTCTGTCAAAGATCTTGTTATCTTCTTATTTCGTGAACTACTAAAACCAACAGAATGTCTTCCTCTGACTTTAATATGTTCTTCCAAACTCAGTTTCTGCATACTGCTGTGACCAGGTTGAGCACCATTTGAAATACTAAGGTTCTGGTTGGTGGTGGATTCTTGCTTAGGTTCACTCCCCTTCTTATGGTGGAAGCTAATGGAAGGAGTACGGAATATGCTCCTGCGTTTACCTGTGCTACCTGAGCTTGAGTTCGTGCTGGAAGGAGAGGAACTGTGGACACCAGCTGTGTTACTGGAAGAGGGAGAAGAAGGAAGAGAATCATGTCGCCTGCTAATACTTCTTCTGAATATTGGCAACCGGGAGACCAGGGTAGATCGTCTTGATCCAGAGTCCCCCATTGGGACCCCAAAGCTGGCACTGTGATAGCCAACTTAGCAGCCTGGGAAAAGTTAAGACAAAAAGAACAAGTCAATAAAATTCAATTGTAAGTAAGACATTTTAAAATAAATCATTGTTCTCCGACACACAGAATACAATTAGGTTTACATTAAAATAATAAACAATAACATTATAATATGTAAGGATTTCTCAAAACTTTACAAGTAGCAAAATTATCCACTATTTTGAATAGTAACTTGATAATGGTGCAGAAATTTCAAGATTACCCATAATATTTAAAGTCTATTCAAAAGGGGGGGCGTTGGGAGACACAATATCATTATTCAAGACCCAGTCTTACCATTCACACTGGTTCTATAATTTGGTACATTATATAATCGTAACTTTTTATGTCTATTTGTTTACATATAATAGACATGTGATAGCCATGGGCATTGCCCTCTAGGTAAATGTCCCACCACTACCTGTGATAAACCAGGATTCAACAAGCAATCCACCTGAACTTAACAGAATCATACAGCAACCTAAGATGTGACCTGACACTAGAAGCTCCACTCATGGAATAAACTAGGATGTATTCTTCCCTTTGGAGTCTCACCGGGCCTTTAGAAATGGTAAGGCCAATGTCAGAGGCAAACCACAAAGGCTATAGTTTACAGTTATAAGCAAGACAAAGTTATGAAGAAACCACAACTATGAGTTGAAGGCCTAATTGAAAGCTAATTCTACTGGTAATGTTGAGATAAATAAGAATACCCACTGAGAATAACAGAAGCATAGAAAATTTCTGAACCATGTTAATATCAGAGAAAGAAGAAGGAAGAGGAGAGCAGAGTTCATCGACTCTGATCTACTAAGTACTTTTACACAGCTTATCTCTCTTATGCTTCTGACTGTAGAGGTAGATAATATTACTATGGACATTTTCCAGCAGAAAGGTAACTTACGTAATGTCACTCAGCTAATAAGTGGAAAAGCAGGAACAAGATACTAAGCCTTATCTAACCACAGGGTAAGCTCATGACAGCCTGGTACATACAGCTTTCACAGCAGTGAAGAGCCTAGACCTTGTGCTGCTCAAGGCCCAGATATGCTTCCTCTTCCCCTCAAGTTGTATGGGCAATCTTGCTATTCTGGTGACTTGCACTTTTCACTGGTTTCATAATACGTCATGATTTCGTTCCTGTTTTGTTTTGTTTCTAAACTTTACTTAATGCCTTAGCTAGTATAATGCACACTCCTTCTTTGTCCACTTGACTGAGGCTCTGTTTCATGTTGTTGATTTTTTCCTTAATTTTATTGTATCCTGAGGATATTTGTTCATTGCTTTTAGTGACAGAGGAAAGCCCAGAGAGCATAGATTGTTTGCTTCCTGTATGTACCCAGATCAGGGATTGAACCTACAACCCAGGCATATGCCCTGACCAGGAATCAAACCCGCAACCTTTTGGCTATGGGACAACACTCCAACCAACTGAGCCACACCAGAAAAGTCTGTTTCATTTTGTTGTTTTTGCAACTGAAACCAAACAATAACAAATACAGCATAAAATGACAAGCCCTCCATTTTATCCTCCTTACTGATATATTTTTAGTTTGAGCAGGTAAAATATTTCAATGTCCTTAAAGAAATATGTGATGAAAATGGAAAATATTTGTTCTTTCAGATATGCATATATATACATATATATGTACTATTTTGTTCAAAATAATATAAAATCTAACAGTTTTGCATTATATAATTTTTAGATTGATTTTGAATTGCACTCACTGAATTTGAATTTCAATCAAACTATGTATGAGCCACTACCAATATATTTGAGCACTCTTGTAAGGCTTTGGTTGAAGAAACCTTAAAATATAAAAAAAGACATTTTAGCTCTTGGCATCTTGCAGAAATAAAAAATATTTCATTTTTCTCCCAGCTTAAGTTTCCAAAGTGGATACAGAATACAAATTTTTCATGATCTCACTCATCATAATGCTGTAATGAACATCATTCTCAGCTGTGATTTTTCATTTACATGTAAGATTTGTTCCCATCCAATGTCCAGTAAAGATGTTGTTCTAATTACAGCATTATCAACCTTAATGATATGCAGCTGTGGCGAACCGATGGCCTTCAGTGCATTACTGTGAAGATATTTATCATTTTTATTGAAAGAGTTTCAGAATTTATGTGTACTGAAATATTTATAGGCCTCTTTTCATTATTTTTTTGCATTTGTATCAGCATTTAAAAACAAAAGAGTGACTCAAGTTCCATATATTTTTAGCAAGTATTTAAATAATTTAATTAAAAATTAAGAAAAACTTATTTTAATTACTCCTCTTCCCAAGTCCTTAATGAAAATGACCAGGCTTCCACTAGGTACAAATAATCCATTTAGGCTACTAATATATTTTTCATAATTTCTTTAAGTAGTACATCACAGAAATACTAAGAAATATTTACACCTTGAATTTATGACATGGAGTTAATATAAAATATATTAGAGACACAAATCCTTTAGATGTCACTTTGTTTACTGATAATTTTTAAATGATTTCATTTCTTTATTTCCCACTGAGAACTTTCCAGCTAAACAAGACACAAATAAAAATATCTATAATTTGTAATTATCCATATTTTCTTAGGTAGACTCTTTAAGGCTGGTATGCTATCTATTCAATACATGTCCAGATTCACTCTTCCTCTCCTTACTTTCATTCTCTAATCACACTGATTATACTTTCCATTTTCTGTCCACTTTCACCTGCTGGGCATCTGCAGATGTGAGTCCACCTGCCTGGGATGTCTTTCCTAGAATTCTGCTGTCAATACTCCTATTTCTACACCATCATCCCTTCCAGGATGCCATCCCCGCCCTGCGCTTCCCACCCTTCCCATCCTCCTCCATTTTAGATGGAATACCCCTCTATGAACCCTCAAGTATTATTTTTATAGTAAACATCTGCTTATTTATCTGACTTTACTATTTTTCTTTTATTTAAGATTTTATTTATTTATTTTGAGAGAGAGAAGGGAAGGAGAAAGAGAGGGAGAGAAACATCAACATGTGGTTGCTTCTAGTGCACCCCCATCTAGGGACCTGGCCCACAACCCAGGCTGGGAGTCAAACTGTGACCCCTGGGTTCACGGGCCTGCACTCAGTCCACCAAGCTAGACCAGCCAGGGCTGACTTTACTATTTTTCCATAAGTTCCTTAGTAGCAAAGCCCACCTCTGCTTTGCATTAAGTCCCCATTGCCTAATATAATGCAAAATTGATACCCACAGAATAAGTGGATGTCCAAACATGAGGTTTCAACTTGAACACATCAGTATTTCAAACATAAAAATCATGTTTTCTGTCTCAATCAATAAATCAATAAATCAATGCTAGAATTCAAGGTTAATTGCGCTGAACTACAACTTTCAGAGATTAACAAGTTGAAAGCATTTCAAACTATAATATTATTCAGTAATCTAACATCAGCTAACATATGAAAATACAAT